>JALMQS010000099.1:101506946-101531399 GCA_024734495.1 Forficula auricularia
TGCTACGTATATTGTTGTGGAATGTTCAAAACTAGAAATAAACAATTAATAATCTTTAAATTAAATAAAAGAAATTATTTAAAATTAATAAAAGTATTGCCATTTAAATAACAATGAGAATTGTATTAGAAATTTTTTATAACAAAACAGTGAAATTACAATTAAATAATAATTGGTTAAATACATATAGGTTATAATTTAAATAATGGCCTGTATGATAAGATGGATAAGTTTCCTCTATCAATTATTGAGGAGAGTTGTCAAACAAATTTCCATTTAATACTTGAATGTTTCTTCTTCACACAGAGCCTGAGTTCGAAAACAGAAGATTTAATGCTTCCATGGAAGAGATGTTCAAGGTGAGGGGTAGGGTTTGAAATTTCCCTTCCTTCCGCTGTCTCAGTGAGGTTGCGTCACACAAAAAGATGGCGTCGGAATAATGAAGATGAAATCGGTCTCTTGTTGAAGAACCAATACAAGAATTTCAGACTATCCAAGTTTAGAATGAAAATTTCTTGTTAAATATGGCTTTGGTGTCCAAAATCCTTGTTCCAGTTGAGCTCTGGGAATAAAGATAGCACCAGAGTAAAATAAAAGAATATTCGGGAATTTCTGAACTTTTCGTAAAACAGCCTCCCATAGATCGATGGCTATTTTACCGAAATCCCCTATTAAATAAAATAAGGAACCATATAAATGGCCTTAATAAATATTTAAAGAAAAAAATCAGAATAAAAATGTTTCTGGAGTACCGTAGAGCGAACTCCATGTAAGCCGAACCAGCTAGGTGAAGAATTAGACATCAAGTTGGGTGTTTCGACAGAAAACCAAACGTTTCAGAGTCGAAAGAGAGGGGTCAGTTTACCTTAACTGTATATTGAGGTTGATCTTTCAACCACGTGGGGACTAACCTTTCTACTCAAGCAGGTGTGAGGTGGAAATGGCTGTGTGTGTGAGAAATATTCGTTTAGAATATGTTGACATGTGATTCCAAAATGGAAATTAGAACTATCTCGGAAATTAATATAAAACAAAGTTAATAAATTGAAAATATCTTTATTTAGCAAGTAAAAGCAATGCTTTGCCACAACCACTTTTAAACCTATGTATAAAAATCTTTAACTTAAAGAGAAAAACAAATACGCAAACTGAATTATTTTCAGTGGATGAAGAAAATATAAATGTATTATTTAATAAATGGTTGGATTTATAAAATAATCATTCCTTGAAATATTCAAAGGATTAAAAACTAAAATAAAAAAATTGTATAAATGTAATCAAGCTCAAACTTCCAATTCACTGAAGTTTGACCAATTACAGGTATTATAATGAATCTTTCAGAATTGATGGACTTTAATTTTGGAAATGATATATTCAATTTTAAATAAGAACAGATGAAGAAAATGAATCCTTTTCTTCAATATACACACATGATTTGTTGCAAAATGAGGATATAGGCTATAGTTTGTTCGGTGGCCAGTTGAATAATTTGAATCAAGACCCCATGGATTCGGCAACTGGGCTACACAACAGAATTGGCAACCTGCCACTCTTATTACCTTTTGATCCGGTATAGAAAACTATCGGAAGGTGTGCTCGACCCAGAACCTTCCCGAGCTCCCGGAACTTCCCCGCTGTGGGGGGATATGTAACCAAAATAAATCTGCGCGGGTTCGCCCCGGGAGTATGACGTTCAGACGAGCTCACTACTCGATGACGTGGAAGCTAGAGGTTGGATTCGATGACTAATGTACTCGTGGAAAGAGAATAATATGGGAGTCGCTAAAAGTCAAGTGAAGTGAAGGATCTGTTTTCGTTTCGTTTTTGTTGTTTATCGTGTGTTTGAGTATGTTGTTATTGTTGAAAAGAATTCAACAATAATTTATATATATATATATATATATATATATCTTATATCTTAAATATCATCAAATATTTAAGTTTATTTATTTATAGAAATGGCCGATTGCCTTATTCAAGTACAAATACTGTAGTTTTTAAGGAATTTGGTGTTGGTACTTGAAACATTTGAATTATTGGATAAAAATACTTGGTAGGTTTCTCTAAAAATAAAATTTTCAAGTATTTACTTTTTTTTTTTTTTTTATAGAGATTAAAGATTCTTAAAAATAATCGTTTTATTTATTTTTTTATAGAGATTAAATATTCTCTAAAAATAAATTCGTTTTATTTTATTTTTATATTTTAATGTGAAACCTACCAAGTATTTTTATCCAATAATTTTACAAAATACTGTATTAATAAAATAATTATTTGTTGTTCAATTTAAATTATATAACTATATTTCTAATTAGTAAAACCCAAGCTTGTTAACCACATTGTTATACATATACAAGACCCGGTTTGAATAATTATACATTTTAACAACAAACATTTATTATTTTATTTATTTTTGCCTTCATGATTAAAGTGATAACTGGTGAATTTCCCAGCCAGTTCAAAATAAATAAATAAATAAATACAATAGAAGATTGTTGACACTACTGAAAAACCGAATTACAAGCAATGCTATAATTATAATTTCAAGCAGTGTCGCAACTAGGATGTGTCCTATGTGGTGAAGGGCTAACACACACACAACCATATTTATATATAAGCTAATGGTCATTATTTCCCTATCTATAAAAGTTTCTCCTGAGCACAAATTAGAATAGTATTTATGTGGAACCTTTGGCTCGAGATAACACTAAATTTTTTGCCACAAGGCTTAACGGATATTCTGGAAACTTATGGGAAAAAATCTGGTTGTCAAAAACGAAAGTATATGCTGCCCCTCTACTCTCAAATTCGTTCTCCAGGCGTTCCTAGCGGCAACGTAAATTGATAGAGCATTTATCTGGATCCTTGGTCTAGAGATGAACTTTCCAAATTTTTTACTTTTTAATCACTGAAGAAGCAACTAAAATAATGTAAAGCATGCCATACAATAGAAGGTTGTTATTGTCTACTGTCCGTATTACAAGCAATGCTAAAATTCATTAACTTTAAATAGTGGTGCAACCAGGATTTGTCCGTAGGTGCTGTGGAGGGCTAACACAATAATACAAGCATATATTTATATATGTGGGATTTTATTCTCCGCTCCTTTCAATGTAAAATGCTTTTGAAAATAAAGATTCATTTTCACCTTGAGGAAGACGTTTCTCGTCAGAATCCTTCGATGAAAATGACAGGCGAGAGCAGACACGCCACTTTTATAAAAAAGCCAGCGCGCGAAAAATTATGTGATCGAGAACGTAGCAAATGCATTTTAATAACTGGATATGCAGGTTTGGCACTCCACACACGTTAATCAGTACCAGGGACGCCGTCTGAATAAAACCTATTTAAAGAGTATCCGAAATCTGTGGAATTATGCCAACTGCATTGCTTACAATCCGCAGTCGAACGGCAAAAAAATAGAGCGCTTCCACAGATCTCTTAAAGTGATCATAAGAACATACGAAACAGCAAAATGGTCTGAATCTTTATCTTCAATTTGTTGGGGCTAAGACCGCCTCATTGGTGTTGTGGTTAGCATGGCTAGCTGCCAACAAGGAGGTCCCGCCCGATTCCCGGCTATGCTCAGAAATTTTTCTGTAAGTATAGGGTCTGAACGGGGTTCACTCAGCCTCGTGAGGATAAATGAGTAGCTGCTTGATTGAGAAGTAGCGAATCTCGGTTAAGAACACTGAAACGAAGGTTGTAGATGTGCGTTGAGCTAACCAATTTGACCCTCGGTACCCTGTTTCCAATTAGGACAGCAACCAATTCAGTAGGCCAAGACCCATGAAGGGTTGTCGAGCCAGATTTATTTTATTTATTTATTTTTTAAGAATAGCCTTACGCCCAGAAAAAAATTCTCAATCGCAGAACTCGTCTACAATACTGTCTCTATGACTTTCTCACTAAAACCTGTGGGTTAATTCAAATGTCGATGAAAATCTTCGAAAAAATTAAAAATATTGAGGCTTCCACCAAACCCTCAATTAAATAGAAGAAATGTTTTCGCATAAAGATCTAAAACTTGCACACATGTATTTTCTGCGGTAAACTAAAGTCATTGGACACTGTACGAAGGACCTTACCAAGTCCTAGAAAGACAGGAAAACATTTCAAAATCTTAATTAACAATAAGGAAAACATTGTCTCGGATCGAAATAGAATTAAGCCCACTTACATCGTCAACGAGGAAGGAGGAAACCCTCCTTCACCCCCACACTTCCCCGAAGACAGTGATAAGTGAAAAGTGTCACCCCGAATACTAATGAAAACAGTATACAACAAGGTTCGGGAGAATTATAAAAAAAACCAATATTTAATAATTAAATATTATAAATTTTCTGTATCTTTAAACGAAACGATGTTATTTATGCATACCACAAAGCCGGTAAATAGATTCATCCAATTAATAGAACAAATAGTTCTATCGAAATAGTTTTATATTATACTTTAAAATAAACTTAAAAGTAAAGAAATATTTCAAACCATCTTAGTCGATCAAATAATCAACTAATGTTTTGATCTATATTTATTTATATCAACAAAAAATGCCTTTTTATACTTATTAATATTATAATAGAAAATAAATAATAAATAATTGAATTAAATTAAAAGATAAAATGCCTATTCAATTGAAACACGAAGCTAAGAAGAAGCATTGTTTAGTTTAAGACAAGAAATGAATCGAGAAGAGATTATTTCAACATTTAAAAATTGGAAGATGTAAAATCGAGTTGCTGCGTGGTTCGGTTAAAGAAGATAATGCTGAAAACACAAGGTACAAATACCCTAGCTGGCAGACCAGATTCTCTTGGAAAATCCACCTCCTTGCTTGAGGTCGGCCCAACGGATTCTGGGGCAATTATCGCATTCTGGAGATCTATTTAAAAGAAGTACATTTCTGAGCAGATCACCAGTACTTAAAACAACAAAGCAGTCACTAACACTAGAGAATGAAGAGAAAGAAAATGTGAACAGTAACGAAACTGTACAACCTGTTACTGTAGATATTGTAAGCGAAAATGTTGAACTAAGAAACAGACTCACCCACCTTGAAAAAGTCATGACTCACAAATGAAAGTAACGAGCTTAACACAAGAGAACGAGCAGTTAAAAACTCTGACTCTAAGAACAGTGGGTTCCAACATAGAAAACTCATCAGAAATATCAATTTCGCTTGAACCGACTATTCTTGAATACCATACTGATGAAGAAGATTTAGCCAGGGAAACTGAATGGATTATCAAAAATAAAAGAAAAACCAAAAACCGTAAAGCAGAGACATCACCAGAGTTAAATGAAACTACTCCTCCCATGGTTAAAGAAAAACAAAATTCTACAAGTCAAAACTTGAATCAGGTTAACCTGAGCGAAAAGAAAAAGACTGAAACTCCTCCGCCAATTAATGTTACTGGGATTGAAAGTTTCGCAGAAGTCAAATCCATAATAGCTTCACTTGCAGATGGAGAAATCAACTTTAAGATAGTGGCACAGAACAACAATATTTGGAAAATACTTATGCCGAACACTGATTTATATAGGGCTCTAGCAAATAGATTAAATGCTGACGGAAGGCAATGGTATACGTATGAAGACAAAAACCAGAGACCGTTCAAGGTTATGGCTAGAGGTCTTCAACCAACCTGTGGAAGTCAGGATATTATAGCGGATTTAAAATAATTGATGCAGTAAACATCGTCAAGAAAGAAAAAAAAAAGAAGACGAACAAGGACGTCAAGTGACTAGTAGAAGAGGACTTCCACTATTTATGCTAACTTTTGATCATGACGAGAAAGCAGAAGTTATCTATAACATAAGATCAATTCTTACCATGAAAGTAAAAATGGAACCGCTTCGGAAAACTACAAGTTTTATACCTCAGAGCAAAAGATGTCAAGGTTTTAATCATACGCAAAAGTATTGATCACGAGAAGCAAGGTGTGTTAAATGCTCAGGCAAGCATTTTACCCGTGACTATACAGTGAATCGAAATCAACAGCCCACGTGTTTTTTTTTAATATTATTTATCGGCATCGGGCACAAACCCATTTTGCCAGCCAATATATTCACATTAACTCTACAAAAAACAAAACAAAAAATTAAAAAAAAAAAAAAAAAAAAATTGCAACCTAAAAACTCATCAAAAAATATCACAGCCCAGTGATATAAGGAAATGAAGAACCAGCTTCCCTAGTTCTCCCCCTTCGGATATGCAGGCAAGTAATATCTGCGCATTTGTAGGGAACTGGATCTTTCCCCGAACCCTGTCATAAAATCGGTCTATTTTTCGTCGAGACAACCCACACCCAAGAAGGGCATGGTCAATGTCTACAGAAAGGGTGGTCTCTGAGACCAACCCTATGCATGTACTCGGGAGTTGTCGCGTGCCCAAGTCTGAGCCTATTAATATGTACAGACATTTTTCTGAACATGTGGTATCGTTCAAACCAGGACTGAACCCGGATTCCCGGACATACTCCAAAGAAATGACCCTCTTTATCAGCACTGGATATTTTCCAGGAATTGTTCCACTCCTGATAGATTCTTTTCTTAATTAAAGACCGAACTTCATCAGCCGACAATTCGAGGGGCCAGGATGATCCCTCGGAAATAGCTCTCACAGCTAGACTGTCCACTCTCTCGTTCCCGTTAATTCCACTATGAGAAGGTATCCATAGAAGGGATACTCCTTACCTGCCTCTCTAAGATTCTTGATTTCATCTAATATTTCAAGGATAAGATAAGATGTTTTCTTGTTTAGTGGGAATCCTTTAATGGCCGATATACTAGGTTTGGCGGTTAATAATGCCCTTTTTTTCTAACAGATGGCATTTCGGTATTTTTCCACCAAACTCATCCAAATATTTTTTTGGTTTTATAGTGTTGGTAATCACCTTTCAAACGGCATATAATATGTCAACATTCAGTTCATTTGTGTATGAGATATTGGCTTGTAAACATGGCGGATTTTGTGCCGAAAAAAGAGCATTTGCGGGAGGTGATGTTGTAAAATTTATATGGATGTGAGATGCATTCAAGGTGAAACATCCACTGGAAAGATGTAATAGTTCTAAGTTTCTAGGCTTAAGAAACCTGAATTGCATATACCAATTGGTATGGTTTCCTTCCTCTCCCCACAGCAGTGTTTAACATTTTCTTCTTCCTTATCAGAAGCATTAAAATAGAAAAACATTTTTTTTTATCTTCATCCATTGCTTTCAATTAAAATTTCTTCCAGTCCGTCTATCTCCTGAGAAAATTTCTTGCAAAAGTATTTTTATATATTTAAAGATTGAAATTAGTAATGCTTGAAGTAAAGCATAGAGTTATTATATCTTTGTGTACTATAACATTGTTTGAATGTCAGGGCTTCTTAACAAGAGAATCCTTCGGCAGATGTCTGTATTAGTGGGACTAATAATTACTAAGTTTTCAAGTCTCAATAAGAAAAACATCCATACAAGTGAGAAATCATTCAATATTTGAATTTTACACTTATCGAGTGTTATTCCTAGAAAGACACAAATATCCTTTTTATTTTATTTTATTTTCGAAATTATTTTTTCTTTCTTCTAAAGGTTGATTTTAAACCGACATAAAAAAAGAAGAGGTTGTCAAGTCGCCGGAGACTTTTTTTATTTCTTTAGTTTCTTAATAGTTATTCTAAATTAAATTATTTTTCGGCAAATTAAATTTTTTTATTTTTCATTTACAGAATTCTAAAATAAATACATTTCCAAAAGAAAAAATGTCTAGTAAAATCTAATGGAAACAAATGTTTTTATTAGAAGTATTTTAATTTGTGTATTTTGTTTTTGGTGGTACGTATTTTAAAAAAGTTTGAACCATTGAAAAGAAGTGTAACCGAAACAAAAATAATGCTGGTTTAAAATAGTAGAATTTTAGGGAGAATATCATTTGATAAATTAAAATCACAAATCTGTCTAGAATTGAAAAGAAAAAAGGATGGGTTTTCGAAGGGTGGATAAATTTTCGATAACATTATATAAATTCATATCTCATTGAAAGAGATTAAGCATACCGCATTCAATTATTATTTTGGTTTTAGAAGATCCGATGAGGGATGGTTTTTTATTGCATGCACACGACCCCATTAAGGGCTTTGGACTAGGATTTAATTTTATCAACAAGTCATAGGGTGAGAAAGGGGTTATTAGAATAACTTTTGGAGTTATATGTCCCAGGATCATTTGTCATTCAAACCAATCCATGGATTTTATTATGTTCATTGCAAGAATAATAAAAATTGAGTAATAAGAATATTTTACTTTTGGTCTAGAGACAAGCCACTAAAATATAATCACAATCACATATGTAGCGTTTCGTAAATTTTTCAAATGCCATTTAAATTAATTTCTAAAGAAAGGAAATAAATGTGAATAAAACTACTTATACTAAGCTATTATACTTTAATTAATTTTTTAGAGAATTTTGAATCCAAGGATGCGGAATTTAAAAGTGGGCACGATGATAGTTCTTTTTCATAGAATTATAGCATGCAAATGTCGTATCAAAATAATTATTAAAGAATAACAATTTAATTATGAATCTACCACATAAGACATTTCAACATTATAGACTTCATTAGCGTGATCAATTTTCGAAATTAAGAATATTTAAAGCATACACTAAGAAATTTCAAGAGTTTCGAACCTGGGATAGACAAACGGACACGCTAAAATTTTAAGGATTTTAGTAACATCACGGGACTGCCCTGTCCCAAGAAAAGTTACGATAGTAATTTTTAATGTTTCGCGAAACATATTCAACGGTTTCCCATTTAATGGGGATCGTTGTTTTTATTTTTTGTTTTTTATTTAGTAGTTAAGTAAAATATAATCACTTGTAATAGAAATGAATACTTCAATTTTGTTTGTTTATTTTATTTTTATACTAAAATATTTATTTCGGAGCATTGATAATATATAATTGTAATGGTTTTTTTATATAGATACAATTTATCTGTTATAAGTTATTGAAGAAGATCACACCAAGAAATTCTCAAATTGTGAAACGAATGATGACTTGCTTTAAAACTAGTTCAAAACTAGGTGTCATATAGTCTAACATTCTGATGAGTTCAAATCGTCAAATCTGCAAATATTATTCAAAACTTTGTCCATGAATTAATTTAATCATGATTTTTTTTTTCTAAAGGAAATAATTATTTGAATATTAATTTTCAAGGTGGGGGGATCAAATTAAAATCTGCCCTTCGCAGTTTCAGTGTCTGTGCTTGACAAAAACACCCCTGGGTTCAAGTGACTTGCTTGCTGCAAAGGGAGAGACACAATAGACAAATAATATTGTCATCAGCTGTCTCAACAAAGTGACCTCACTATTGCCGACTCTCCCTTTTTGTTACTTTTTGGTAGAGGGTGGGGGAGTGGGGTCGTTGGAACTTTCGTTCCTACCGGCTGCAGCTCCTTAATTATCATTTGAAATCAAATAAAGCATTTTATAAATTATGTCAGCCAACCGATCAACTCATATTATTAGATATTGCATTGCATGTTTTTTGTGACATTAAAAAGAAAATTTATTCTATTGTGTTTAGTGCACACTGCATGATTTTCGATTGATCAACAAAATCCTACTCCTTGAAACAAGATAATGAAAGATGGGATAAAAAAAAATATTTATTAAATATTTCATTATTCTTATGGAGCGAGAGAAGATCCGAGCTCACAATGACAGAATTGCTACCTCTGTAGTGGCATCAGTTTGTTGAGATACGATATTAATCAGATTCCAAAGATGTGCATAATGGATATGAATATTTCAATTAAAAAAAATTAAAGAGAGAAATAAAAGTGTGAAAAATATACTCAGATATTAGTTTCCTCTGGTTTATTTGGACATTTTGATTACATAAATAGAATCTTAATGGAAACCAGAAATGTCAAATATAGCATCATTGCGGGACACCATTGTTCTATACCAGACAACTCTGTGATGATTCGTACCATGTCAATGGGACGAAGAATCACTGTGATGCATAATACTTCGGAACAGCCTCATGCCTCACTGAGCGAAAAGAAGTGTTGAGAAAACAAGTGTCATGGCCCTCAAAAGAGAACCTTAAAAAATAAAAAGAAAAAATAAGTGTAAGAAACCCCCTAACTGATCACCATCTAGGCGAAACCAAAACGAGAATAAATTCAAAAATATCCATTTGACAGTAATGAAATAACAAATCAAATGCAAATCCCTAAGGACCACTAGAAAAAATTTGTACATACCTTACAATATAAGGATGTTGACACGACTGAAAAATCTTATTTCAAGCAATACTAAAATGGAGTAATTTCAACCAGTGGCACAACCATGATTTTGTCTTGGCGGGGGGGGGGGGGGTGAGCTAAAACAGACACATATATATATGTATATACACTGATGGCCAATACAATCCCATTGATAAGAGCCATTAAAATAAATAAAAACAAACTTTACAATAAAAAGTATTTGACATGACAGAAAAATACTTTTATAAGTAATGCGGGAATTGTGTAAAAGCAAATTACATTTCAAAAATTTTAGAAAATTTGGAAATTTAGAACAGTTTGGAAAAGTAATATATCCCAGTTGTAGATATAAAAGAAAAAAAATGTAAAATATCTATATGGACTAAATTCTATGCCTATTAAAAATACTGAAATCTATGTTTAAGTGCTATTAAGTAAATAAGAACATACAAGGTTTTTAACTCATTCTGAAGCCAGACTTTGATGACACCATGTGGATTGAACAAATGATTGCTATGATCCATTAGTGCATCTAAGAAATTTAAATGATCCTCCCTCAAAAATTTCTGGCAAAAAACAAAATGAAAAAAGAGAAACCTGGATCTTAATATAAATCTTCACCAAATACTTCTTAAGAACTATTTCCCCCCCCCCCCCCCCACGAAAAATAGAAGTGATAATACCGGTATGCCTACAAGGTACCACATGAATAATTTATAATTTTTGAGCTTTATCATTCAACGTAATAAATAATTTGAGGTTTAGGATGAGAACAGATAATTTTTACAGAGAACAATTCGCTCAGGGTTGGGCTTAATTCAATCATCCACATTTAGACCTTGATAACTATGTGATAAAAATTCAGAGAAAAATAATCAATTGATTTATATTATAAAAAATTGTTCATCATTTTTAGGATAAACTTAAATGAGAAAAAGTTCCCAAAGTCTATCTATTGAATTAAAATAATGAATAAATAAACAAATATTAAATAAATGAAAAATGTGGAATAAAAATTATTTATTATATAATTAATTATCTTTTGAGAAAGGATATTTCTGTGCAAATCCTCTCAGAATCAAGAGAAAATCCATGATGGAACGCCAGGCTCACTAAGCCTGATATAAAAAATCTCAATTGAGAATTGTTCCTTTCGGTACCCAAGAAAAATGGACAGACGGATATTTGAATTAAAATGTGTAAAAGTGAAGTTTCAGAAAGATACACAATATAGCTAAAAATTTATCCTGCCCAGTAAAAATGAAATAAAAAGTTGTTATAACAAGTGAATTGGTGAAAAAATTATTTATCGGAAAATATCGTTAGGAATATATATGTGAGCTCGTTAGAAACAAAGATGAGAAAAATAAAAGATAGATTGGTAAATACCGGACATTTAAATAAAGTATCTCAAAAATGCATTAAGATTCAAGATCTAAGCGCAAAAAATGAAAAATCTTATAACAATCAATGCACAAATTTACACAAGAAACCCATTTTTTGGAGGACCAACAATTCCCTCAAGGTTGCGTTTCATTCACTAATCCACATATAGACATTGAAACTATCTGATAAAAATTCAGAGTATAATAATCAGTTGATTTTTATTATAAATAAGCTGTCGTGTTTTGATGTGGCCATTCACTTGAATTTACCATACAACTTTGGCCCCTCACTTATATTTAATAAAATTATTTATAATCATGTAGGCGAGGGGGTTTGTTTTTGCATTTTTAGACTCCTGGGTGGAAATTATATGGTCCTCCTCTACTCTCGAAGTCGTTGCCGATGCTAATATCCGTATTATTGGTAACGTGAAGTACTAGAGGATTTATCTGGATCCTTGGTGTCGAGATAAGCACTCCAATATTTTTTGCTCTGAATGTTTAATAGAGTTTCGAAAAAGTTCGAGATGAAATAAGTTGCCATTCATAAAATGAAAGCTGAATTTTACTTTAAAGAATTGCAAAAATGAGCCTTAAAAAGAAAGTGAAAAAAGAAAAAAATAAGGGTGAGAAACCGCCTGACTAATCATCATCGAGGCTAAAAAAAAATGAGAATAAATTCAAAAATAGCCATGTGATACTAATGAAATAACAAATGAAATGCAAATCACTAAGGACAACTAAAAAAATATTTATATGGATATCATCAGCTAGTGGTCCATATGTATTAATTGCATGTAAGTATTATTGAATATGATATTATACTCTTAAAATAATAAAAATACTAATATTACTTCAAAATTTTCATACAGAATATTTAAAATAACTTAAAACTACGTACTGTCCAGCAGGTTGAAGAAGCTCGGAATCCATGTAATCCATCCCCTTGCGGTGTCAATGCTGTGTGTAAAGAAAGAAATGGTGCGGATTCTTGTACTTGTTTACCTGAATTTTTTTCATGTCTTATATTTCATTTTCAAACTCTTACTGGAGTGACATCTTTTGAATCTGATAAAACATTATGGAAATTATTCTCTAGTCAATATCATCCATTCCATAATAGCCATTAAAATAAATATTATCGTGCCCACCGTTATAACCATCGTTATTCCGATGACACTGGGGCTCACAGAGGCCGGTTATCGAAGACGAAAGTATATGGTTCTTCTCTACTATCGAAGTCGTTGTACATGCTAATGTCCTTAGCTTTGGTAACGTGAAGTGCTAGAAGATTTATCTGGATCCTTGGTCTCGAGATTAGGACTCCCAAATTTTTGCTTCGAATGTTTCATAGATTTACGGGAAACTTGGAGATAAACTAAGTTGCCATTCATATAATGAAAGCTGAATTTTACTTTAGAGAAGTTAAAAAATCAGCCTTAAAAAATGAAAAAAAATAAGGGTAAAAAACCGCCTGACCAGTTATCATCGAGGCTAAACCAAAATGAGAATAAATTCAAAAATATCCGTGTGATATTAATGAAATGAAAACCACTAAGGACAACTAAAAAAATATGTACATTCCATACAATACAAGGTTGTTGACACTACTGAAAAACCGTATTACAAGCAATGTTAAAATTGAGTAATTTCAAGCAGTGGCGCAACCAGGATGTTGTACTATGTGGTGTGGAGGGAAACACACACACAAGCATATATATATGTGTATAAGCTCAAGCTCAATATTGCCCTATCTATAAAAGCAATTAAAAAAATTAAAATTGATAAGGGGATAACGAAACGAACAGGCCTCGGGAATCAGCGAGACAACACATACCTGCTACTCTCCGCATCTCCAGTGAAATTCTCAAATTACCAGGCTGACTTTAAATATTTCCTTTGCACGAAACTAATCAGAATTTTATGCTTAATCCAGTGATATAAAAATATCATTTGTTTTTTTTACCCCTTCAAATTTAATACAACTGATTTCTCATTTTATATAATATTTTCTTTCTATCCTTTGTTCAGAAAGACACAGGTCCTAACAGGCCATTCACCCTACCCATTTTGCCAGCCTCTAAAGAAACAAATTCTCCAACACCTCTGCCTTGGCTCTATCTATGAAAGTAATGGCTAGCCAGTTCTGATACAATCGTTCGAACTGATGAGTAAATCATGACGGGGTCCAGAGGAAGATGAACAACACGTCTGGAGTCAGTCAGAATGCAGAAATCACCTCAAGAGGGTAAAGTTTGGCGTTGAAGCTCCTAAAAGGGATTCATTCCAAATTTGTTTAGGGTTTTTTCTTCTAGACGGGTAGCCTATCAAGGCTGAAGAGTCCCATCCATACATTCCCTATTAGTCGCCTCTTACGACAAGCAGGGAGTACTGCGGGTATATTCTACGCCCAACCCGCAGGGCAAAAAAAGTAAATATACAAATTAATTAATATATTAGATTTTTATTATTATATTGAACTTTATAGACATTATAATAACATATATATTATTATATTACTTGATAAACAAACCGACATTTAAATTTAAATGAAAGTTAATTGCTCTATTTCATCCGTGAATGAAGACCTGGGAGAAGAGGCATCGGAGTCTTCAGATGAATCTTGTACATCATTATCAGAATGATAAAATTGTTTATTTTCACATTTATATTCATAGAATATAATGTGAAAGTATTCCGATGCCCTGTCTGGGTCCTGACTCTGATTTGTTTTGTAATGTTTAGATTTTTTTTTGTGTTAAATGTATTATTTTTAAATTATGTATTTTTTTTGATTTTTGTGTTTTGTTTTGAATTTTTTTTTTTTTTTTTTGATTTTTTGTTTTTAACAATAAATGTATTATTTCTTTTTGTAATAATTGTATTTTTTGTAGATTATGTGTTATTATTATTATTAAACTTTAAGTTTTAAACGCAATTTTGACAGTTTTTTCCTATCTATGATCTAAAATAATTTTTACAGATTTTTAAATCAAAGGTTTGAAAAGATAGAGAGAGTCACAGCAAGGCACAAGCAACTTTGTAAGCTTTTAGCGCCGTACTGGAGAGTCAAAATTAAAATTACAAGATGACATTTATAGTTGGATTTTAAAAGACCTATTCAACGGTACCCCACTCAATGAGGTGGATAAAAATAAATTTTTCGTTAACCCTTTTTTGAAGGTCATTAATTTTTATTTTTATTTTTTACCAATGGTATATCTTTATATTATCAAACTTTAGCTACCTGCCAAATTTCAAGTTCCTAGCTATATTAGAACCCTTATAAATAATTTTGGCCCGCTAAATAGGCATAATACCCCTATGTGCGACGTGCAGCTACTAACGTGACTCATTACCAAACACCTCTGCCTTGGCTCTATCTATGAAAGTAATGACTAGCCAGTTCTGATACAATCGTTCGAACTGATGAGTAAATCATGACGGGGTCCAGAGGAAGATGAACAACACGTCTGGAGTCAGTCAGAATGCAGAAATCACCTCAAGAGGGTAAAGTTTAGCGTTGAAGCTCCTAAAAGGGATTCATTCCAAATTTGTTTAGAGTTTTATCCTCTAGACGGGTAGCCTATTAAGGCTGAAGAGTCCCATCCATACTTTCCCTATTAGTCGCCTCTTACGACAAGCAGGGAGTACTGCGGGTATATTCTACGCCCAACCCGCAGGGCAAAAAAAGTAAATATACAAATTAATTAATATATTAAATTTTTATTATTATAGAGAAATTTATAAACATTATAAAAACATATATATATTATTATAGTACTTGATAAGCAAACCGACTTTTAAATTAAAATGAAAGTTTTTTGCCGAGGGTAGCAGAATTTTTATATATTGAAGGAGACAATAAAAGAGTCTGTCTTCTGCTGGAAATTATTAATTTTATTTATAAAATCTATTATAATTGATTCACAGGAATTAATGTATGAATCGTATATCAATTCCTTTGAATCAATTGTAATAGACTGATAAAGAGGGCAAAGCCTTCGAAACTATGGTCTAGTTATAAATAAAATTCATAATTTCAAGCAGAAGACACACTCTTTTATTGTCTTCTTCGACTTTTACAGTTAGCTAAATCTTAAATTCCATAGGTAAATTGTCCCTGGCCGCAGAGAAAATATACTAATTCTATCGATTTTGTTGATCAAAAAGATACTTGATAATATTAAATAAAAAAAATTAATGATTGTTAAAATAAATACAAATCTTTTATAAAACAATCTTTAAACGTTTAATCAAACCCAAAAATTTCGGGAGAATTTCTCCCTTTCTCAATGGAAAATTTTCAACTAAGACTAGCTAATAAATACTATGTGCTTATTAATTGAAATTTTATTATTTCATAGGTCCATTTTATAATTATATATTTTTACTCTCCAATTCAAATATAAAAATAAACTGCAACGGATCGTTGCTAAACTTTATTCAAATTCACTTGAAATATTAATATGTTTATTCCTTTATTATTAATCAGATATCACTTGTTATTTGCAGTTCATGTTGACTTTAAGTCAAAAATAATGATCGATTCTCATTTAACAGTCGAGGAATAACCATTCTACATAGCAATTTTGACGTTTCGGTTATTATTAGTAACCATTGCTGAAGGCATGGAGGAATCGACTTAAAATCAAAAATAGCGATCGATTCTCATCTAATACTTGAGGAATAACAATCCTACATTAAATTCTTAACTAATAGTAGTAATAAATATGCCACGGTTTCGCCTCGGGAGCCCGGTAGCTAAACACAGCTCTCTACTCGAAAGGAAGTGAGTTGGATTCGATTAGTACACGTGGAGGCTTAAAAAGAAGAGATGTGGCGAGATGGCCGAGTTGGCAAGATGGTGAAGTGAAGTGAAGAGGGAATATGTTCTGTTTTCGTTTTAGTTTATCGTTTACCCTTTACAGTAACTATTATTATTTATCGATTATCGTACCCTGTGATTAAGTGTCGTTGTTGTTGAGAGTAATCAACAGAATCAACAATAATTTATATATATATATATATAACTTATACCAGTATATTAAATATCAATAAATATTTAATTTTATTCATTCAGAAAAATGGCTCATTGCCGAATTCAATTACAAAATATTGTTTAAATAATATCTTTATTTGTTATTTAATTTTAAATTATATAACTTCATTGATTAATAAAATTCAAGCTTGTTTAACCGCATTGTAAAACACATACACAAGACCGGTTTAAATAATTATACAATATTTTAAACAACAAACATTTTCATTTATTTATTTTTGCAACCAAGTCCAAAGTGCTAATTGTTGAAATTTTCCGAACAGTACAATGGCGCCCGAACAGGGACCCCATTTTTGTTTACGTTTCGTACCTAAATTAATCATTTGTGATTTATATACATTTTGTTACTACCGATAATAAGGAGAGGACAATATGGCTACCGTGCAATCCGTGGAAAAATTAGTGGCCGAACGAGAAGATTTATTCGACTATGTTCAGTCCCTTTACGATAAATGCACACAGCTGAACCCTTCTAATGTATAAGATTTCGAAAATATCCTAGAGAAATAACCAGGGTTGGAAACTCAATACAAGAAGGTGCAGAGAGGCATTCACTCGTTTACTTGCAACCAAGAGCAAAGTGCTAATTGTTGAAATTTTCCGAACAGTACAGTAGCGGAATAACCTTATTGCATTCCATTTTTGATGTTTTGTTTATTAATGGCAACCTCTACTGATAACATGGAAGAATCGACTTAAAATCAAAAATAGTGATTGATACTCATCTAGTTCTTGAGGAATAACCATTCTATATTGAATTTTTGACGTTTCGGTTTTTATTTGTAATTATTGCTGAAGACATAGAGGAATCGATTTAAAATAAAAAAATGAATAATAATTGGAGTGTGAAAAAATAAAAAACATTTTTTAATTTATTTCTTATTCAATAAAAAATAATGAAAAAAACAATTGAGTGAATTTAGCACTCCGATCCCCAATGGGCATTCACCTATTAACGCATATATGTAGGTAACTATTTTTCTTAATCAAAAAACAAACCCTTTGACTAGTTTTTCATAAAATAAAAATAAAAAAAAAATATAGAAACCCTCCTCGAATAATATTTATTTCCATCAATCAAAAGACACAATCTTTGATTTATTCCTTATAAAATAATAGTAAAATTAAGTAAATATGAAAAATAATTGGAGTGTGGAAAAATGTCTTTAAAAAATATAAAAATTAATTAATTCATTAACGAGTAAAAATAAAGGGGGTGGTTAATACTTACCAACCAATCAGTGTTTGTTGCCGATGGTGTTGCATGGTAAAGTAGTCGTCAAAGATGTAAGCCAAGTGGAAGAGCTAAGAAAGAGGCTTGCTGATCGTAGAAGGAGAAACAAAAGCTAGCTCAGCAACCCCTATTTTCCTTCCTCCTATCTCCTCAATAAGTTGCTAGGTGATGAAAACAAGGCGCACGTCTAATAAAGCGCGAACAAAAAGAAAACATTTAAGTAAAGAACAAATGTTATAAAATTATATATATCAGAGTAAATTAGAACTGAATGAATAGAAAATAAGGATTAACTGACCTGGATGAATTTGTAATTAAACTGGAAAATTGTTGAACCCATCTTATACGTCTTATCTTGATTATCTTTTCTTAAGACTTAATGGTTTTAAATATTTATAAGTAAACTCCTCTTGCAGGCTCGTAGGTAGAAATTTCTTATTATTTTTATTTTTTTCTAATATGTTTATTATAATTTATTTTAATGTAGCTTAATCTATTTTAATTTCTAATTTTCTCTTAGATTAAGTTTAAACAGTTAAATTCGTAGTTTTTTACTTCAATTGGTTCATTTCAATTAAATTGCTCAAGTCTCTTGAATAATGAGTCTTTCTAATAGTTTTTAACCGACTTCAAAAAAGGAGGAGGTTCTCAATTTGACTGATGTTTTTTTTTTTTTTTTATTTTTAAATCTATGTTACCTGAAATCTTTGCCAATTGTGAACCGATTTTGATGATTTTTTTGTATTAGGTTCAATCTAGTTTCCGATTGGTCCCGTTTTTTTTCATTGGTATTGGACCTTTTTTGCTATGTTTGTTTAGGCATAACTTCTTTGTTTATAAACCTATTTCGATGATTCTTTTTATATTGGAAAGAGGGTACCTTAGGGGTGGTCCCTAATTAATTTGGTCAAGTTTTGATGATATGATCAATGACGAATTAAGGTAAATATCCAAATCTTATGAGCAAATAATCGAAATTATAATAAATAAAATCTCTTATAAAAAAAGCAATCTTAAATCGTTCATTTAAAACCCGCAAACGTTTCTAAATAATTTCTATATTTATGAATTTAATTTTATTATAATTTTCTGATTCATTTACCCGACCCTTTCTCTTAAGAGATGCATGCAAGGTAATATATTAAGTCACTATTAATAACATCACTAAAAAGAGAAAAATGAAAATAATTTTTATAAAAAAAAAAAATAAAACCAACTTCATAAAAATTAAATGCAACAAATAAAATAATAAAACTCAAAAATAAAATAAAATACACTAAAAGGTATAAAATAATGATCTAATTTAGTTACAACTAAACGACGAAATATTTACATGAAATCACTTTTTGAAGTCGGTGCTAAACAAGCTATATAAGCGAGCGTACTTTTATAAAAATTATTTTTATTTTTTTGTTTACTATTTCAATATATTATATTATTTCTACTACAATATTCATGTAGTTATTTCAATAATCATCGAGCAGACCCCTCCTTTTTTTTCGAAATTTTGAATGAAGTGTATAGTTTTCGAATTGGTAGTCGCGACCGTTAGATTTATTCGCGTCGATTATAGTTTCAGATAGGCCTAAAAAGGCAGGTTTTTCATGTTCGAGATGTTGAAGTACGTCGTTTAAATTCGAATTACGAGATAGACCGCGAATATTGCAGAAATTGATTTTAATTGATGTCATTAGTAAGGAGAATTTGAGGTGGAAATAAAAAGGGTGACAAGAGAAGTAAAGATAAGAGAGTCGGAAAACCAATTAAAACTCCGAGCTTGGATATATTTTTGAATATATTCAATATCAGTGAGCTCTTAGAAATTGGACAGTGGTTTCACACCGGACGATTTGAAAAGGTTTAAATCTACCACTTGGATTGATTGTTAGTAGGGATAAAATTATGTGCTATTTATTTAATTGCTAGATTGAGTCTTAAATTAATTAAAACTAGTTGTTGTTGTTAGTGGGGAGAAAAATTATTTGTTATTAATTTAATTACTAGATTTGATAATAGATATATTTTAAATTATAAGATTATTATGTATAGAGATTATTATAGAATTATTATAGAACAATTAATATTTAAAGAACGTGCAATAATAAAAAATGATATTAATAAAAATAAGTTTATTTAAAAATATATATATATACGTATATATTTGAAAATAAAAATAAAAATAAAAAAAAATGAGAATACGAATGAAAAAAGTTAAGGTAATATTTAAGATTTAAAATAAGATATTAGTTGAATTTATTATAGAATTATTATAGAACAATTAATGTTTAGAAACCGTGTAATAATAGAATATATAATATTAATAAAATGAAGTTTATTTAAAAATAAATTATATATTATGTATTCTAGAAATATAAAAATGAGAATACTAATTAGAATTAAAATTAAAAGTAAGATGAATTGAAATTGAATCAATTTAATATTGAATGTTCGGAAATAAAATATTTAAATCGGAATGTTCCGAAATAATATTTGTATATCGGATGGAAATATTTGGGTGAACGGTTGTTGTCAAAAGGTGAATTTGGTTGTTTGTTTAGGCGGCTTGCAAAAAGGGTAGGGTAAATGGCCTGTCAGGACATGTGTCTTTTTCAGAACAAAAGATAGAAAGAAAATATTATATAAAATAACAAATTAGTTGTATTAAATTTGAAGGGGTAAAAATAAAAATGATATTTTTATATCACTGGATTAAGCAAAAAATTCTGAATTATTTAATGCAGATAAAATATTTAAAGTAAGCCTGGTAATTTGAGAATTTCACTGGAGATGGAGAGAGTAGCATGTATGTGTTGTCCCTTTGAGTCCCGAGGCTTGAGTGGTGTCAAACTGGTGTCAAACTGTGATGTCAAACTATTACTTTTATACCCTACAATTTAATAATTGTAGAATTTTTTTAATATAAATTATACTCTACTAAAGTGATTTAAATTAATATATTTTAAGGCTAATTTTTAAAAAATTTTAATTTGACTTTCGTGACATCACTATCTTTAAGACTTTGGGCTCCCCTGTCACATCTTGTCACAATCGTGAGATGCCCCCTTATAATGTGACGTAATTTACGGAGGGCCCCTAATTTATGTAACAGATTTTTATAAATGGGCTCACACTTACACTTCTTTATATAGTTATAAAATATTTCTGATTAAATATTTATAATAAACAACATGCATTAAATCGAATGGGATGAGAATGATGGTTTGACCAAGGGAAAGTCCTCTTCGGAGCAGGAGAGGACCTGAGCTTGCATGAGCAGGATCGCCACACCTGAGATGGACATTCCCATAGGGGCCTATGCCACCCGCATACCCATAAAAATAAACATTAAAATGCATATCTTATAATTAATATAAGGATATTTCTGAAATAATACAAAATTACGTTTTATAAGAAAAAAAATGAACAATTTTTATTTTTTTTGGGTTATAACGTTACAATAAAATATTTATATCATCAATTAACAAAAAAAAAAAAAAAAAAAAATATAGAAATGTATGCCCATTAACAAATAATATGAACATAGATTTCAATCAAAAGACGAAATGTAATATCAATAAAAACCGATACCAGGAGCAAACGGCGCATTAGCCATCCCGGCATTTGCCATAAGTTGTTAAGGAAACCTGGTCAAAACCTTAACAAGGATGGTATGACCTGTCTCTACCTCTGCTAATCTCTTCCTGTGAGAACTAAATAAAATTTTGGATAACTCTAGGACATTAAGACTTGACAAAATTTATAATTGACTTAAACATAGGTGGCAAAAGACTATAATTCCAAGTAGTAACAGACAGACTGTTCCACAAATCAATGTCAGATCCTATAAATGAATGTTAACAAATATTTTATAGAATCTTGTCTTACGAATCTTTTTTCTTTGATCAACTCTACCAAAATAACTTGGTTCTTGAAATCTATCCGATAATTCCCCCTCACTACTAAACCCCTTATACACTTTGAAAATCACTTTCAATTTAACCCATTTCCTAAGCTAGACCATCTTAATTAATTAATCATTAAAGTGACACTATTAAAACTATCAAATTTATCAAAAACTATTCTACCCGTCCACCTTCGTATCATATCAATATCCCTTTCTATTCGTTCCGGATGTTTGTACAAAAACACCTAACAATACACTAAATTAGGTTTTACAAAAGTTGAATAAACTTTGGATCTCCAAAATTCTACCAAACATCCCCAATTTTCCATAAGCCTTATCGACTATATAATTAATATGCATATCCCACTTTAAATTTGCCTGAATATGTATGAGTAAATATTTATAAAATTTCTAATCATTGATAATATTTTCATTAATATAATGATTTTGAGTACTAAAGAGATTTCTACAAATAAATGTAACAAAACTTGACTTGGAATGGTTTAGTTCCATTGAAATGGATCTACACTATAAATAATTTGCAAAGAGAAACAAAGAGGTTGTCCTCTGCTTGATGCAAATAAACATACACACATATATATCGAGATGATATATCTGTATATATATATTATTTATTTGTTTGAGACTATAGTTTCGAAGACTTGGTCTTCATCATCAGTCTTTCTTCAATTATAAATGTTTTTCATGGAGTCAATATCATATGGAAGACCAAGTATTCGAAACTATAGTCTCAAATAAATAAATAATATATATATATATATATATATATACAGTTATATCATCTCGATATATATGTGAGTATGTTTATTTGCATCAAGCAGAGGACAACCTCTTTGTTTCTCTTTGTGAATCAACAACTCTGCTACTCTCGGCAAAACAAAAACTTTTCAAATAAATAATTTGATCCAGAACATTCTGTAAAGTAAGCATATCACACTCATTATTAATTACTCTATATACGACACAATCATATTCGAAAAGATAAATTAATATGTAGATGATTGCAGGACAGAAGGGAAATTATTTGCTTATTTACGAAAAAGAACCGCACCTAAAACACTATAAATTGAATCGGCCCAGACGTGACCTCTACCCTATCAGAGAACAGACCATTACTTACTTTTACAATTTGAGTTATATAAAATAAAGTTATATAATATAAAGAATCAAGTTATATAATATTGAGAATCTACAGTTAGAATAACAGTTGATATGGTATGGTATGATGATCAATGATGTACAATCAGAAGAGAGTACAAATAATCCTGTTGAAATGTGAATTTTATCTGCGGCTAAAAAAATAAAAAAAAAATGAAATGTAATTAATTCGAAATTTAATTAAATAATATAAAATAATTAAATAAACATCAACTCACCGGAGCCTTGAAATATATATATATATACATTACTCCAAATTCTGATGAAATGAATAGGAATGAGGAATCAGAAGACAGTGTAAATAATCCTGTTGAGATGGGTAGTTTATTTTCAGCTATGGAAACAAAAATTTGAAAAAAAAAAATAATTCGAAATTTCACTAAAGAATATAAAATGATTAAATAACCATCAACTCACCAGAGTCTTGAAAAAATACATTTTCCCCTCATCTGATGATGTGAAGAGCTCATTATTCGCAAATTAAGAAGACTGTGTAGGTAATCGTCTTGAGATTTGTAGTTTGTCTTCCGATAAGGGAATAAGAAATATGAAAATTAATTAATTTAAAATTTCATTAAAGAATATAAAATGATTAAGTAAACATCAACTCACCGAAACCTTGAAAATATATATTTTCCCGTATTATGAAGCTGTGAAGAGGTCAATGATGAGGGATCAGAAGAGAATGTAAATAATCTTGTTGAGATGAGTACTTTATTTTCCGCTAAAGAAATAAATATTTGAAAAAAAATTAATTCGAAATTTGATTAAAGAATATAAAATTATTAAATAACCATCAAATCACCGGAGTCTAGAAAAAATACAATTTCCCCTATTATGATAATGTGAAAGTGACCCTAATGAGGAAACAGAACACAGTGTAAATAATCCTGTTGAGATGAGTACTTTATGTTCCGCTAGAGAAATAAATATATAGAAAAAAATTAATTTGAAATGTCATTAAAGAATATAAAATTATTAAATAACATCAACTCACCAGAGTCTAGAAAAAATACAATTTCCCCTATTATAATAATGTGAAAGGACCCTAATAAGGAATCAGAACACAGTGTAAATGATCCTGTTAGATGAGTAATTTATGTTCCGCTAAAGAAATAAAAATATGAAAAAAAAATTGATTCTATATTTCATTAAATAATATATAATTATTCAATAAACATCAACTCACTTGAGTCTAGAAAAAATACATTTTCCTCTATTTTGATGATGTGAAGGGACCCTCATGAGGAATCAGAAGACAGTGTAAATAATCCTGTTGCGATGAGAACTTTATGTTAATTAATTAAATTATTAAATTTCATTAAAGAATAAAAATGATTAAGAAAACATTAACTCACCCGAATTATATATTTTTGCATATTTTGATGCTGTTAGGGAAATCCTTAGTCAGTGTAAATAAG
>JALMQS010000099.1:101534922-101593210 GCA_024734495.1 Forficula auricularia
CGATGAGATATGGGATGATTCAAGTTTGGTTTTTTTTCTTCTAAACTAAATTCAAATATAATCAAAAAAAATCTGCTGATGCAGTTATACAAAACATTCAACTTTCACCTAAGAGATCAGAAGCGAGAATCTCAACTCAATTCAATCTGCTAACGCAGTCAACCATCAAACTTTCAACTTATCAACACATTTCAACTTCAATCTTCAATGAATCTACTAAGACTGACTGGCTGGCAAGCAACTCACCAACGAGCTGATCCAGCCAGTTTCTCTTTTATCCCCTTAGAGGGCATCACTCGTCAAACTATCAATTCTAATTTATACATAACCCGTGTCACATAATGTTGGAAAGCTTTTCAGGAAGCAAACAAGCACAAACTCTTTGGAACGCGATGGTAATATGGTCTCTTTAAGATAAGTGGAAATTCTTTGTTGTGATACTGCAGCTTGAAATAGACGTCGTATAAATGGTGCCTGCGTGCTTCTCAAACAAAAACTTAATAGAGAAATGGTTATTTTCTTTGCCGCCATGACGTGTATGATTTGGTGTTAAAAAGCGTTTTTGAATTGAGATTCAGTCAAAGGCCTACAATCCATGATAGTCCAATCTTCAAAAAGTTTTTAGATAACTGGAAAAGTTTCGATTCTGATTAAATACAATACTATAGATTAACGCTTGCATCGTGCCTGACTGTTTCCGTAATATTGACAATTTGCTTGAGTTTTACCGAAATGAACTGACCAAAGAAATAGTCAGAGATGACTATCGAGAGTTCATAGAGCTTACTCTTACATTTTTAGGAGGAGACACAGAATGAACATTCGACCTCCAGGTGCCATGTACCATGGTCGATCGATGGCATAGCGTACATTAAGAACATCACAAGATTTATCCAGACTCTAAAAAGCAAACTTTGAAAATAAAATTTAAAGAATTATATTTTCGAAATATTAGATATTAAATAGGTAGGTTTATGATTTGGAATCTTCGTGTTTTAGTTACCAAATATACATTGAGTTCTAGAATTCTTCCATATTTACTCAATATAAATTTTCATATCTTATGTTTGGCATAAAGTCGGCACGGGCTATCGTTATCCAATCGCAATAATATTTATTATTTGCGTTTTTCAGGTCAAACAAAAATAATATAGGGTCTACGTTAAAAAATAAATTTCATTTTTTTGGGACACCCTAAAGGGCCGTCAAAAAATTTCAAGAAATTTAGACCCCCTCATGACATTCTTTAACATTTTCAGTGAGCCCCACCACCCTTGTATTCTGATGTCAAACTATTACTTTTATACCTTACAATTTAATAATTGTAGAATTTTTTTAATATAAATTATACTCTTCTAAAGTGATTTAATTTAATATATTTTAAGGCTAATTTTTAAAAAATTTTAATTTGGCTTTCGTGACATCACTATCTTTAAGACCCCGGGCTCCCCTGTCACATCTTGTCACAATCGTGAGATGCCCCCTTATTGTGTGGCGTAATTTACGGAGGGACCCTAATGTATGTAACAAATTTTTTTAACTAGTTTATTGCATTAATATTTACATATTTTTATCTCTCGATCAATAGAACAAAAGTTGTTTTTAGATTTTAAATTTTACATTCAAATAATTGATAATAAGGGATAGAGTTTTTTCGTAAATACACTTTTTAAAAATGGGCTCACACTTACACTACTTTATATAGTTAAACTATATTTCTGATTAAATCTTTTTAATAAACATCATGCATTAAATCGAAAGGGAATTTATTGATGAGAATGATGGTTTGACCAAGGGCAAGTCCTCTCCGGAGCACGAGAGGACCTGAGCTTGCATGGGCAGGATCGCCACCCCTGAGATGGACATTCCCATATGGGCCTATGCCACCCGCATACCCATAAAAATAAACACTAAGAACTATATTAATCTTTCATTAATCTATTATTAATAAAAAGGGTATATTAGAAATCACACAACATTACGTTCGATAACAAATAATGATGAATTTTTATTTTTCTTGGAATATTAGGATAATACGTTACAATAAAATATATATATATTATTTAATAACCTATCAAGTTATATAATATTTGCCATCTTCAGTTAGAGTAACAGATGGTATATTATGATTTTAAATTATGTACCTACAATGAGAAGTGATTGTAAATAATCCTGTTGAGATGTGTAGTTTATCTTCGGCTACGAAAATAAAATATATGAAAATAAATTAATTTGAAATTTCATTAAAGAATATAAAATTATTAAATAAACATCAACTCACTCGAGTCTTGCAATTTTATATTATTGCTTATTCTGATGCTGTTAGGAGGATCCTCAGTCAGTGTAGAAAAGTCCATCACTCCATCAAATTTCTATTTAAATAAAAAATGAACTTTTTTAAGCTTATGATTTTAATGGGACAAAAATCCAAGGAAATTGTACAAACCTGAGTTTAATTGCTTTTAAAATCTCGTTGATAGTTGAAGACATGACCAAATGAATGTAAAATTAAATTTTTTAATCCTCCACCTTACGTTTTAATTTATTTCTTTTTAATCGTCTTGTATCTTTCGTTAATCGTACCTATTCTATTTGGGAAAATATTTTCAATTGAACTATGTTGATCAACAAAGTTTCACACTCTGGAAAGTATTTTCTTAGTTCAAAAGTAAAATAAATGTCCATAAAGTACGACGTAATTCAAATATACCGAGTTGTAACAAGATATAATATAAAAAAATATCATTTCCTAATTAAAAATAAAATACTTCAATGTTTTCTTATTTTAAAATTTTTTGTTATTGTAGACGAGCATAAAAAGGAATAAATTAGATATTTCAAAAAGCTTTTTTCCTTAATATAAAGAAGTTTATTAGTACTATTGTCTTACAGTCGAGCTCCTTCTAATCTAATATCAAAGCCACCCTTCTTTTTAAAATTTGTTAGTAATTTGATTTATTTTTTTATTCAAAAATTAAATAGAATAAAAATTTAATTTAAGTTTTTAATTATAAAATTATAAATAAATGTCTTAAGTAAATACCTATAAAATAATATGATTTCCTATTAAAGAATTGAATTTACAAAAAATTAACTTAATAACTAATTATTATTATTTTTCAGTTCCATAATCAGTATTAGATGTAACAAATCAGAAGACAAATAGGAAACAATTAAACACCGAGTCAAATCATACGACAAATTGCAACGTGTTGACTCTCTATTGTGGCCTCATCAGGATATAAATCAGTCGAAGATGTTATGTTGTTCTCCCTGGTTACATTGGTACTATTAACAATGAATGGTATTATATAAATATATGTAATCAGATTGTTAAGTATATCTATTCTAAATGACAAGAAATAAAATATATGACAAAATGATTTAAAATAATTTGATGAAGAGTCTGATGAATGCACAAAAAATTTGCGAAACGTTTCGAATGAGTGTAAAATCTCGGTGTTTAATTATTACGTTTTTCCTCTGATTTGTAACATTTATTATTAACTAATCATATATTCACTTTTATTAAAATATGTTATTAGATACATATAAATTTATTTTTTTAATAAATAAATTCCAAATATGTGATATTAAGGTTAAATAAACTGCAACGGATCGTTGCTAAACTTTATCCAAATTCATTTGAAATATTAATATGTTTTTGAGTAAAGTACTTTAAAATATAATTTTACTAAAAACTTTATTTAACCTTTTTTCTGGTCCCCAAGGTACTTAATTAGGATATTAAATTTCATGAAAATTGGTTAAGTCATTTTCAAGATATTTAGAAAAAACTAAAAAAGTACTGAAATAAAGTACTAATGTTTGTGGACCGAAATGTACCAAAAACTAATCAGCGCTTCAATTTGTTAAACTAATGGTAGGTTTTCAATTTCATTTCAATCAGCGCAAAGGTGTGGAAAAAATCGTGGACGAAAAAAACGATAACACACACACACATATCCATCCATCCATCCATCCATCCATCCATCCCCACGCACTTCCAAAAAAAAATGGCACTTTTTGGCCTCTCGACGAGATTCCAGGTAATTTTTGGCAAAACCGTCACGTGCTAAAATTCAATCTAATTGAATACTTCAATTTGTGACCTTAATTGAGTCTATGGGTTCCGTAGTCTTTACCTGAGGACCGTTTGAAGTCGTGCTTACGGCGAGAGCGATTCCAATACTTTCTCCCATGCTTCGCATTGGATAAAGTAAAAATATTTTTTTTGTATTATAGAAAGAACATGCATTAAATCGAAATGGAATTTATTGATGAGAATGATGGTTGGACCAAGGGCAAGTCCTCTCCGGAGCACGAGAGGACCTGGGCTTGCATGGGCAGGATCGCCACCCCTGAGATGGGGATTCCCATATGGGCCTATGCCACCCGCATACCCATAAAAATAAACATTAAAATGCATATCTTATAATTAATAAAAGGATATTTCTGAAATAATACAAAATTAAGTTTTATAAGAAAAAATGGACAATTTTTATTTTTCTTGGGTTATAACGTTACAATAAAATATATATATCAACAATTAACAAAAAAAAAAAAAAAAAAAAAATAGAAATGTATGCCCATTAACAAATAATATGAACATAGATTTGAATCAAAAGAAAAAATGTAATTTCTATAATTTCTCGCAAAAATCCGATACCAGGAGCAAACGACGCATTAGCCATCCCGGCATTTGCCATAAGTTGTTAAGGAAACCTGGTAAAACCTTAACAAGGATGGTATGACCTCTCTCTACCTCTGCTAATCTCTTCTTGTGAGAACTAAATAAAATTTTGGATAACTCTAGGACATTAATACTTGACAAAATTTATAATTGACTTAAACATAGGTGGCAAAAGACTATAATCCCAAGTAGTAACAGACAGACTGTTCCACAAATCAATGTCAAATCCTATAAATGAATGTTAAAAGATAATTTATAGAATCTTGTCTTACGAACCTTTTTTCTTTGATCAGCTCTACCGAAATAACTTGGTTCTTGAAATCTATCCGATAATTCCCCCTCACGACTAAACCCCTTATACACTTTGAAAATCACTTTCAATTTAACCCATTTCGTAAGCTAGACCATCTTACTTAATTAATCATTAAAGTAACACTATTAAAACTATCAATTTTATCAAAAACTATTCTACCCTTCCACCTTCGTATCATATCGATATCCCTTTCTATTCGTTCCGGATCTTTGTACCAAAACACCTAACAATACACTAAATTAGGTCTTACATAAGTTGAATAAACTTTGGATCTCCAAAATTCTACCAAACATCCCCAATTTTCCATATGTCTTATTGACTATATAATTAATATGCATTTCCCACTTTAAATTTGCCTGAATATGTATGACTAAATATTTATAAAATTTACAATCATTGATAATATTTTCATTAGTATAATGATTTTGAGCACTAAGGAGATTTCTACAACTAAATCTAACAAAACTTGACTTGGAATGGTTTAGTTCCATTGAA
Organism: Forficula auricularia; assembly: GCA_024734495.1. Taxonomy (NCBI): domain Eukaryota; kingdom Metazoa; phylum Arthropoda; class Insecta; order Dermaptera; family Forficulidae; genus Forficula; species Forficula auricularia. The sequence continues at coordinate 101,540,424 of JALMQS010000099.1, forward strand.
TTGGATCTACATTATAAATAATTTGATCCAGAACATTCTGTAAATTAAGCATATCACACTCACTATTAATTACTCTATATACGACACAATCATCTGCGAAAAGATTAATATCTAGATGATTGCAGGACAGAAGGCAAATCATTTGTGTATTTATGAATAAGAACCGGACCTAGAAGACTATAAATTGAATCGCCCCAGACCTGACCTCTACAGTATCAGAGAATAGACCATTACCTACTTTTACAATTTGAGTTCTATAAAATAAATTTATATAATATAAAGAATCAAGTTATATAATATTGAGAATCTACAGTTAGAATAACAGTTGATATGGTATGGTATGATGATCAATGATGAACAGTCAGAAGGGAGTGCAAATAATCCTGTTGAGATGGGAAGTTTATCTGCGGCTAAGAAAATAAAAAAAATGAAATGTAATTAATTAGAAATTTAATTAAAAAATATAAAATAATTAAATAAACATCAACTCACCGGAGCCTTGAAATATATATATATATATATATATAAGGGTACATAGACATTATCCCAAATTCCGATGATATGAAGAGGAATGAGGAATCAGATGACAGAGTAAATAATCCTGTTGAGATGGGTAGTTTATCTTCAGCTAAGGTAATAAAAATTTGGAAAAAAATTAATTCGAAATTTCACTAAAGAATATAAAATGATTAAATAACCATCAACTCACCAGAGTCTTGAAAATATACATTTTCCGCTCATCTGATGCTGTGAAGAGCACATTGTAGTTAAATTAAGAAGACTGTGTAGGTAATCGTCTTGAGATTTGTAGTTTATCTTCCGATAAGGAATTAAGAAATTTGAAAATTAATTAATTTAAAATTTCATTAAAGAATATAAAATAAATAAGTAAACATTAACTCACCGGAGCCTTGAAAATATATATTTTCCCGTATTATGATGCTATGAAGAGGTCCCTCATGAGGGATCAGAAGAAAGACTAAAAAATCCTGTTGAGATGAGTACTTTATGTTCCGCTAAAGAAATAAATATTTGAAAAAAAATTAATTCGAAATTTCATTAAAGAATATAAAATTATTAAATAAACATCAACTCACCGGATTCTAGAAAAAATACATTTTCCTCTATTTTGATGATATGAAGGGAATCTCATTAGGAATCAGGAATCAGAAGACAGTGTAAATAATCATGTTAGATGAGTACTTTATGTTCCGCTAAAGAAATAAAAATATGAAAAAAAATTAATTCGAAATTTCATTAAATAATATAAAATTATTAAATAAACATCAACTCACCGGAGTCTAGAAAAAATACATTTTCCCGTATTATGATGATGTGAAGGGACCCTCATGAGGAATCAGAAGACAGTGTAAATAATCCTGTTGAGATTAGCTATTTATATTCTGATAAGGAAATAAAAAAATATGAAAAAAAATTAATTAAATTATTAAATTTCATTAAAGAATAAAAATGATTAAGTAAAGATTAACTCACCCGACTCATAAAGTTATTTATTTTTGCATATTTTGTTGCTGTTAGGGAAATCCTTAGTCAGTGTAAATAAGTGAAGTACATCATATTTCTATTTTAAAAAAAATGACCTTTTTAGGATTCTAATTTTAATAATACAAAAAACAAAGGAAATTGTACAAACCTTAGTATAATTGGCTTTCAAAATAGCAGTGATCGTTGAATGTTGACCTGGTTATTACAAAATAACATGTGTTAACCGACTACCCTACGTTATAATTTATTTCTTTTTAATCGTCTCGTATCTTTCTTTAATCGTACCTATTCGAATTAAGTAAATATTTCCAATAGAACTCTGTTGATCCACGAAGTTTCACAGTCTGGAAAATCTTTTCCTAGTTCAAAAGTAAAATAAAAGACTAAAAAAGTGCGGGTGAAACAATTATACCGTGTTAAAAAAAGAAATAATATAGATGAATATCATTTCTTAATTGAAAATTAATTACTTGATTGATTTCTAAATTTTAAAAAAACTTTGGTTATTGGAGACGAGCATAAAAAGAAATAAATTCGATCTTTCAATAACCTATTATCCATTAATTAAACTAATGTTAATTTCTAACATCTATTGTCTTAAGGTCTATGCTCCTTCTAATATAATATCAAAGCCACCATTCATTATAAAATGTGTTAGTATTTTGATTGTTTTTTTTTCAAAAATTAAAGAGAATAAAAATTAAATTTAAGATTATAATCACTGTATAAAATATAAACATAAAAGTATTAAATAATTGAATTAAGTAAATAATTATAATATATTATAATTTTACATTAAGAAAATGAATTTAAAAAATGATTAAATTAATAGCTAATTATTATTATTGTAGATTTCCATAAGCAGTATTAGATGTGACAAATCAGAGGAAAAAAGGAAACAATTAAACAGCGTGTTAAATCATACGATCTATTGAAAAGTTTCACCAATCTATTGTTGCTTCGTTAGGATTTAAATCATTCGAAGATGTACGGTTAGTCTGACTGGTTCCATTGCTACCCTAAACAATGAATTAGGTTATAGAAATACATTTGTTCAGAATGTTATGTATAATTATTATAAATAGAAAAATTATGAATAATAATTTTTAAATAATTTGATCAAGAGCCTGATGAAACCACAATAAATTGGCGAAACGATACGATTGGTCGTATGACTTAGCACGGTGTTTAATTGTTTCCCTTTTTCCTCTCACTTGTTAAATCTATTAATAACTAATCATTTATTCACTTTTATTAAAATTTTTAATTAGATTAATTTTTTTTATATAAATATGCGATCGGTAAATATAACTAGATACTGTATGTAAACATGAAAATGTGAATAAATGCTAAATATCGATAATATTATTTCTTTTATATCGACTTAATTTCATTCTTATATTTAAATTTTCTTCGTTTAATAATCTATTGTCTAATCTTAATTTGGAATATAAATGGAATATATATTTAAAAATATGATTAAATTTTTAAAATAAACTACCAGTACATGCATTAAATCGAAATAGAATTTATTGATGAGAATGATGGTTTGACCAATGGCAAGTCCCCTCCGGAGCACGAGAGGACCTGATGGGCTTGCAGGGCAGGATCGCCACCCCTGAGATGGACATCCCCAATGGGTATGCCACCCGCATACCCATAAAAGTATACATTATATAACATAAAAGTTATATAACATATATTTAAAAAAAAAAAAAAAATATTGACAATCTTTAGTAAAAGTAACAGATGATATATTATGGTTTTAAATGATGTAGAGTCAGAAGTGAGTTCAAGTATTCTTGTTACGATCTGTAGCTTATCTTGGGCTAAGAAAATAAAAAAATTTAAAAATAAATTAATTTAAATTTCATTAAAGAATGTAAGATGATTAAATGAACATCAACGCACCCGACTGTTGAAATTGTCAAATTTTTTCTATTCATATGCTGTGAAGAAACCCGCATGTTTAACCAAAGGATAGTGTAATTAATCCTATTCAGTAAAAGAAAAGAAAAAAATGTGAAAATAAATTAATTCGAAGTTTCAAGAATATAAAATTTTATATAATAATTAAATAAAATTCACCTCACAGGACTTTTGAAATAATAATTTTCACTTATTCTGATCCTGTGAATAAGTAGATCTTTATGGAACTATAAGAAGACTGCAAATATAATCGTCTTGAGGCTTGTAGTTTATCTCTCTAGGAAAAAAAATTATAAAATTTATTAATTCGAACAAAGATAAAATAAGTAAATAAACATCAACTCACCTGACATTTGAAATTATAGATATATTTTTGGCTATTCTGATGCTGTTAGGATAAACCTTAGTCAGTGTAGATAAGTGCACGACAGCAAATTTCTATTAAAAATAACAAATGAAAATTTTTTTAGACTTCAAAATTAAATAAGACATAAATTCAAAAAATTTGTACAAACCTTAGTTAAATAAACAATTTTCTTTCAAAATTGAGTTGATTATTGTATGCTAGACCTGTTTAATATAAAATTAAATTTGTTAACCCACTACCCTAAGTTATAATTTATTTCTTTTTAATCGTCTCGTATCTTTCTTTAATCGTACCTATTCGAATTGAGTAAATATTTTCAATAGAAGTCTGTTGATCCACGAAGTTATGCACTCTGGAAAATCTTTTCCTAGTTCAAAAGTAAAATAAAAGCCAAGAAAATTGGGGGTGAATCAATTATATCGTGTTAAAACAAGAAATAATATAGAAAAATATCATTTTTTAATTGAAAATTAACTACTTGATTGATTTCTAATTTTTAAAAAAACTTTGGTTATTGGAGACGAGCATAAAAAGAAATAAATTCGATCTTTCAATAACCTATTATCGATTAAATAAACTAATGTTAATTTCTAACATCTATTGTCTTAAGGTCTATGCTCCTTCTAATATAATATCAAAGCCACCATTCTTTATAATATGTGTTAGTAATTTGATTTTTTTTTCAAAAATTAAAGAGAATAAAAATTTAATTTAAGATTATAATCACTCTATAAAATATAAACATAAAAGTTTTAAATAATTGACTTAAGTAAATAATTATAATATATTATAATTTTACATTAAGAAAATGATTTAAAAAAAAATTAAAGTAATAGGTAACTATTATTATTGTAGATTTCCATAAGCAGTATTAGATGTGACAAATCAGAGGAAAAAAGGAAACAAATAAACACCGTGTTAAATCATTGAGTACAATTGCAAAGTTTCGCCAATCTATTGTTGCTTCATTAGGATTTAAATCATTCGAAGATGTACGGATGGTCTGACTGGTTCCATTGCTACCCTAAACAATGAATTAAGTTATATAAATACATTTATTCAGAATGTTATATATATTTATTATAAATAGAAAAATTAAGATTAATAATTTTAAATGATTTGATCAAAAGCCTGATAAAGTCACAATAAATTGGCGAAACGTTGCGATTGGTCGAATGACTTAACAAGATGTTTAATTGTTTCGCTTTTTCCTCTGATTTGTTACATCTATTAATAACTAATCATTTATTCACTTTTATTAAAATTTTTAATTAGATTAATTTTTTTTAATAATATTTTATTTGTATATTATTTTTTTTTTTAAACAATAAAATAAATTCAAAAAAGTTTAATTTTAAGATGAAAAAATAATTTTTTTGTCTTTAAATAAATATTGAAATATGCGATCGATAAATATAACTAGATACTGTATGTAAAGATGAAAATGTGAATAAATGCTAAATATCGATAATATCATTTCTTTTATATCTAATTAATTTCATTCTTATATTTAAATTTTCTTCCTTTAGTAATCTATTGTCTAATCTTAATTTTGAATAAAAATGGAATATATACTTAAAAATAAGATTAAATTTTTAAAATAAACTACCAGTACATGCATTAAATCGAAATGGAATTAATTGATGAGAATGATGGTTTGACCAATGGCAAGTCCCCTCCGGAGCACGAGAGGACCTGGGCTTGCAGGGCAGGATCGCCACCCCTGAGATGGACATCCCCCAATGGGTATGCCACCCGCATACCCATAAAAATATACATTATATAACATAAACGTTATATAACATATATTTAAAAAAAGGAAATATTGACAATCTTTAGTAACAGATGATATATTATGGTTTTTAAATGATGTAGACTCAGAAGAGTGTGCAAGTAATCCTGTTGAGATGTGTAGTTTATCTTCCGCTAAGAAAATAAAAAATTTTAAAATAAATTAATTCGAAATTTCACTAAAGAATATCAAATGTTTAAATAAACATCAAACTACCCGACTCCTTTTATTATTCAGATGCTTTGAAGAAACCCGGATTTCCAACTAGAAGAAAGTTACAGTATGCCTCTTGTGATGTGTAGTTTATTTTTCGAAATGCACATAAAAAATATAAAGATAAATTAATTCGAAATTTCATTAAAAAATATAAATTGTATAAATAAATTTCAACTCACCCGACTCTTGAAAATTTACATTTTTCCCTATTTGATTCTGTATGAGGTCACTCAGTGACTGCAAAAAAGTCCAGAACATCAAATTTATATTCTAAAAAAAAAAAAAAAATTAGGCTTCTAATTTTAATAGGATAATAATCCAAGCTAATTGTACAAACCTGAATTGCTTTTCCTTCAAAATCGAGTTTATTGTTGAAGACTTCACCTGTTTAATCTATAATTTAATCTCTTTATCCACTACCCAACTTTAAAATTTATTTCTTTTTAACCGTCTCCTATTATTACTTTAATCCTACCTAATCGAATTAAGTATATGTTTGCTATAGAATTTTGACCATCCGGGAAGTGTCACACTCTGGAATATCTTTTCTTAGTCCATAGAAAACAAAAAATTGTCAAAAAATAATTATACCGTGTTATAACAACAAACAATTTAGAAAAACATCAGCCCTCTCAGCAAAGGGGACGCCGCGGCTTAAAAAAAGATTTTTAGTTTAAATTTTTGAATCTCATAAAATTTTTGTAATTGTTTGATTCCGAACTACCTAATTTCAAATCGATCCTGCCAATTTAACATTCCAATTTTTATAACGGATTATTGGCGCTCATGATGAGGCTAAATCAATCAGGGGGTAGGGTGTAGTGCGGCGGTTGACAATTAAAGATTTTTAAAAAACATAGCTCCAAGATTAATAACTACAACCTACGCGGCGCCCTGATTGTCATTTGCTAAGTAAAATTAAAATATTATTAATTGTTTCCTTGATTTTAAAAATTTGGTTATTGGAGACGAGGATAAAAAGAAATAAATTCCATCTTTCAATAACCTTTTTTTCTATAATTAAACTAATATTAGTTTCTTACAACTATTGTCTTACTGGTTATGCTCCTTCTACTCTTGTATCAAAGCCACCATTCTTTATTTAATGAGTTAGTAATATGAATTTTTAATTGAAAAGAATAAAAATTAATTTTATTTTTTAATCAACTCAAATAACAAATATTATTGCAATTGGATAAAGATAACCCGTGTCACATAATGTTGGAAAGCTTTTCAGGAAGCAAACAAGCACAAACTCTTTGGAACGCGATGGTAATATGGTCTCTTTAAGATAAGTGGAAATTCTTTGTTGTGATACTGCAGCTTGAAATACACGTCGTATAAATGGTGCCTGCGTGCTTCTCGAACAAAAACTTAATAGAGAAATGGTTATTTTCTTTGCCACCATCACGTGTATGAATTGGTGTTAAAAAGCGTGTTTGAATTGAGATTCAGTCAAGGGCCTACAATCCATGATAGTCCAATCTTCAAAAAGTTTTTAGATAACTGGAAAAGTTTCGATTCTGATTAAATACAATACTATAGATTAACGCTTGCATCGTGCCTGACTGTTTCCGTAATATTGACAATTTGCTTGAGTTTTACCGAAATGAACTGACCAAAGAAATAGTCAGAGATGACTATCGAGAGTTCATAGAGCTTACTCTTACATTTTTAGGAGGAGACACAGAATGAACATTCGACCTCCAAGTGACATGTACCATGGTCGATCGATGGCATAGCGTAGATTAAGAACATCACAAGATTTATCCAGACTCTAAAAAGCAAACTTTGAAAATAAAATTTAAAGAATTATATTTTCGAAATATTAGATATTAAATAGGTAGGTTTATGATTTGGAATCTTCGTGTTTTAGTTACCAAATGTATATTGAGTTCTAGAATTCTTCCATATTTACTCAATATAAATTTTCATATCTTATGTTTGGCATAAAGTCGGCACGGGCTATCGTTATCCATTCTCAATAATATTTATTATTTGCGTTTTTCAGGTCAAACAAAAATAATATAGGGTCTACGTTAAAAAATAAATTTCATTTTTTTGGGACACCCTAAAGGGCCGTCAAAAAATTTCAAGAAATTTAGACCCCCTCATGACATTCTTTAACATTTTCAGTGAGCCCCACCACCCTTGTATTCTGATGTCAAACTATTACTTTTATACCTTACAATTTAATAATTGTAGAATTTTTTTAATATAAATTATACTCTTCTAAAGTGATTTAATTTAATATATTTTAAGGCTAATTTTTAAAAAATTTTAATTTGGCTTTCGTGACATCACTATCTTTAAGACCCCGGGCTCCCCTGTCACATCTTGTCACAATCGTGAGATGCCCCCTTATTGTGTGGCGTAATTTACGGAGGGCCCCTAATGTATGTAACAAATTTTTTTAACTAGTTTATTGCATTAATATTTACATATTTTTATCTCTCGATCAATAGAACAAAAGTTGTTTTTAGATTTTAAATTTTATATGCAAATAATTGATAATAAGGGATAGAGTTTTTTCGTAAATACACTTTTTAAAAATGGGCTCACACTTACACTACTTTATATAGTTAAACTATATTTCTGATTAATTCTTTTTAATAAACATCATGCATTAAATCGAAAGGGAATTTATTGATGAGAATGATGGTTTGACCAAGGGCAAGTCCTCTCCGGAGCACGAGAGGACCTGAGCTTGCATGGGCAGGATCGCCACCCCTGAGATGGACATTCCCATATGGGCCTATGCCATCCGCATACCCATAAAAATAAACACTAAGAACTATATTAATCTTTCATTATTCTATTATTAATAAAAAGGGTATTTTAGAAATCACACAACATCACGTTCGATAACAAATAATGATGAATTTTTATTTTTCTTGGAATATTAGTATAATATGTTACAATAATATATATATTGTTATTTAATAAACTATCAAGTTATATAATATTTGCAATTTTCAGTTAGAGTAACAGATGTTATATTATGATTTTAAATTATGTATAATGAGAAGTGATTGTAAATAATCCTGTTGAGATGTGTAGTTTATCTTCGGCTACGAAAATAAAAATATATGAAAATAAATTAATTTGAAATTTCATTAAAGAATATAAACTTATTAAATAAACTTCAACTCACCGGAGTCTTGAAAATATATATTTTTCCCTATTCGGATGCTCTGAGCAGGACCCTCATGTACAATCAGAAGACAATGTAAATAATCCTGTTGAGATATGTGCAGTTTATCTTCCGCTAATAAAATAAAAAATATTAAAATCAATTAATTCAAAATTTCATTAAAGAATATAAAATTATTAAATAAACATCAACTCACCGGAGTCTTGAAAATATACATTTTCCCTATTCTGATTCTGTGAAGAGGACCCTAAAGTACAATCGATAGCCAGTGTAAAGGATCTTCTTGAGCTGTCTAGTTTATCTTCCGCTAAGGAAATAAGTAATATGAAAAGAAATTGATTAGATTAAATAGAATGCTGAAATCTTATATAATTATTTACGCCTTTATATTTATTGGAATTTTGAAATTTTAGAAGTCAGATTATAAAGAGGAGCTTAATTATCAATTTTTTTTTTTTTTTTTGCTTTTTCTGTTTATAAATTTTCCCAACGTGAAAAGTAATCATTTTCAATAATAATATCTTCATTTATTTCGAATGAAACCACCTAGATTAGACATTTTTATTCAAAAAAACTCATCAGAATGGAAGACTTTTCTAAACTTAGTTCCAGAGTCGAAAAGTCGGTCATTTTGTTAAGAAATTTTCATTTAAAATATGCAATCTAGATGGTTTCATCCGAAACATTTCTCTCGATAAAAAATCCAATCACCAAAACATTAACTGAGAAGATTTCGCTCCTTATGTGTGTTTTTATTTGTGCATCTATGAATGTCTATCTGAATTTCAATTCCCAAGATAATATATGGACCGAAGGTCTTAAAAATTTTGCATTTGAAAAGGATTAATTAATCAGATTTTGGACTTTCTAGTTTCAAAATTCAAATCTTATAGTAAAAATTTATCAAGTAAACAAATTTGTGTATATATATATATGAAAAGGGCTCTAAAGTACAATCAGAAGCCAGTGTATAGGATTTTCTTGCAATTGCTATTGAATGCTCTCTGTTTGAAATTTATGCATAATATAACATATTTTTATAAATAATTAATAAAGATGTTGAAAATTTAATTATTTATAAGAATAAATCAAAGAGGACACTACCATTTTGAAACCAAATTGTTTACAACTCTAATTCAAATTAATATGTTTTCATATTCAACGTGCCTGCTACCACCTAGTGGATACTTGATAACACTATAACTCGGTTATCTTCTATGAGATGGGAGTATAATCAACTTTTAGCTACATCTGATTTCAAATTAATATCTTTATATCTCTAAATTTTTTTGCGTATTTTACCTGATAGTTGCTTGGAAGAACAAATTCTAAACATAATTACTTAAGAAAAAATTGTTATAGTCTTTTAGCGGTTAGTTTTTCTTAGTTTAGTTATTTTATGATGTTGAGTTGGTCAATGTTATTAACTCATGATTGCGTGGAAATCGTGTTTTGTTAAATATAATATCTCAAGTCACTTCTTTTAAAGAAGTCCTTACGTTAATATCATTTCGTGTTTTGGTTTGAAATTTTTGAAAATATGTCCGACTCAGGGGTGGATTTAGCCTTCGATATAGCCGGTTTAGTGTCGCCTGATTTAGATATCGATATCCAAGATTTATTTGATGATGAAAATTTATTTTTCTCAGCAAACGGAAAAAGTTTAAAAACTGAAGAATATTTTTATAAATTGAAATCGAAAACTGTCCCGGAAAGGTAAGTGATTTTAAATAAAAGAATTTTAAATTTTCGGAAATACCATTCTCGACTTTTCCCGGCTTATTTTTGTAAAGTGAAATCGGATATTTCTTATTGTTGGTCTGATTGTTGTAAATTTTACGGCATACTCATTTTTTGTTTTTCAATTTGTCAAAAATACACTATATTTAATGAAATTATTAAAATAAAAATTAATATACTAAAGATAATCAATTGACTAAAATAAAAATGATTATTACTGATTGTCGCCTATGAGTCTCAATGTATTTGACCTCTCAATTAGAAACCTACGATTATTATTATTTTTTTGTATTTAAGTTGAATTTTTAAAGATTCGACTTTTTTTTATGTTTTTCAAGATCATTTTTTTAATTATCTTTAACATAATAAGTAGCTTAATTTTTCAAAAAACATCAACAGAACAATAAAGGATCTTTTTTTTATTCCGCAATTGGAAAAATAAATAGCTGAGTTTATCGACATATTATTCTATTTTAGTGTCCTGTTTTGAAATAAAAATTAAAAAATAAACAAATAATAATAATAATGAAAAATAAAAAAAATAAATAAATAAATACTCGCAATTATCTCTATATTCTAATCGAATTATTATCAGTCATTTGAAATGTAATTTTTCTATGTAAACAATTTTATTTACATATTATATAAGAGCATCAAATGTCACTAGAATATACCTGCGAAATGATGATCTGAGGTGAAACAGGAGAGAAGAAATAAAAAGCAGAAGCATATCTCATTTACAGAGTGGATCTAATTTAATTAAAAAATAAAAAATAAAAATAAAATGTCTCGGTCAAAGGAGAGGAAGAAAGGATTCTAAACAATATTTCCTTGAACGAAAAATGTCATTTATCTCTCTCCGTCTCTCAATTGCAATTCTTATGTAATTCTTATCAATTAATTTAATTTTCATTGCTGGTTAATTAAAGAACAAATAAATAAATACAAACCATAGTTAATTTCGATGAAAATCTTATTTTTCTAACTTTCTCCTGTTCTTCTTTGGTGAATTCTTCCGACAACCCCTGATTTTATGCGTCCGTCTTCTTCACCAATTGATGCCGGTAGCAAGCCATCTTGGTAGATTCAAGGATTTTTCTAAACCCCTGTATTACAAATTATGGCTCTTCATTGTTCATATATTTTGATGTTTCCTGAACTAAAAAAATAAATATTAAATACAACTATAATTATAAAGAAATGTATTTTTATTATTAATAATAATAAGTTTACGTACTTTTGATGAGATCGAAAATAATTTTGGTTGAACTTTTGGTGACCGGCAGGTCAATGGGTTCCATTTCATTGTTCATCCCCAATTTCGTTGAGTCTTTTGGCGAGTGACGGTTAATTGGGCTCCATTCCTCCACTTATTACTATTATGTACTGTTTTTGGCTGCTATCGCTTGAGTGGGCTCCATTTCTTCGCTGATCCCAAAAATCAAATTGAATGACTGGCAAGATGAATTCAGAGACTCGTTTAACACCATTATATACATTTAGCTCTTCATCTGTTTTGTTACCATATATGAATTATTGAAATATCACAAAAGTGTAATTTGTCGTATTTCAGTCGAACAGCTGACAATATATATACATGCTAATACTTATTTTTTTCATTTATTTTAAACTATTTATATTTTTAAGATCTCGGCAATATCTATAGTTTAATATATATAGATATATATAATGTAATTTTAATCACAATTGAATTTATTTTTATTTGGAAAAATGAACTATATTACTTTCATTCTTCAGATTAAAATTAAATTAAAGCTTCTAAATCGCATTCTTAACAGAATCCAATGATTTAACAGAGAAGCCAAAAAAACATAAAGTAAATCAAAAAATATTTTTTTTCTTTTAAAAATTATAAAAATTACAAAAATCAATATAAAAATCAAAGATTAAAAACAAAAATAAAAGACCAAAACAAAATAAAATAACAAAAAAAGAAATGAAAACGTCTCACAAAATCACAATTTAAGAAAATTGAAAATAAAAAGTAGATATTTTAAATAACTACTCTACATGACTTATTTTACTAATACAATAATTCTCCAATTCATTTTTATTAGATTTTATATTCTAAATATTAATATATTTATGAAAATAGAAGATATATTATAATAATAATGTGGTTTGATTTTAAACTGAGTAGTAATTAATTATATATTTATAAAGAACAATCAATATTAATTTTCTAAAAAAGCCATTTCTTTAATATTTGCTATTATTAGACTTTAATAATACTAATAATTTTTATAGTTAATTAATTCAACATATATTTTAAAATAGTAGTTTATCTTATTTTGATAAAAGTTTTTCTATTAGTCATTATTATTATTATATCTCTTCTTAAAATAATAGCAAAAAACTAATAATTAATGATAATACGAGTAATTATTGTTGTATATATAAATATACACATGGCCAGTGCGGCACCCGTTCTTTTCCGAACTTGGCTGACACACTGCCGTGTGTCTTGATATTATATGCAAATTCTTATACTAAATATAGAGCTAACTCTAGATTATTATCCATTATTTTAGGATTTTCTAATAAAAATAATAATAATTGTATTAATTATTAAATATTGAATAAAAATTATAATTTCTAGAGTTAATAGTTTAGATATTTAATTGAACATAAATTTTCAAATAATAATTACTTTTTTGCAAATAGAATTGTTTTATAATTCGTAATTATTAAATCTTATAGTCAAAATACTGATATAATATAATATTGAATATATATTTTAATTTCTAAGCAAAATATTATTGGAGTTACCTAACATGTATAATTATATTTGATTAATTAATTTTCTTTTTTGCATTTTTTTTTTCATTTTTTTATTTTTTTTTTTCATTTTTTTTTCATTTTTTTTTTTTAATAGAAATACATGAAAGCAAATTACATATTATAATTGTTTATGAAGGACAGCAGAACAGTTATTTTTAATATATTTTTTTGACATTGTTTTTAATTGTCACTGCTATATTAGGGTTCACTTTGTCGGGCCATATGCCTGTGCGCCTGTTGCGGAGGCTTGATTATGGCACTGATTAAGATACATAAGTGAGTTATATATATATATATATATATATATATATAGATCAGTGTTATTCAAACTCTGGTTCGCTCACGAATTGGTCTGAGAAAATTTTAGCTCCGAAAAGATTTCGCATATAATTTCATTAGTATTACTTCTTTGTGTGCACAATATTGTGCAATCCTTGCAAAGATCGTATAACTTTTTTTTAATTCTATTTTCTTCCAAATTTTTATTCACAAAATTAGAAACGTCAACACGCACTACACTCAAGCTCCTCTTAGCAGTTGATATGAAAAATTACTCTGTTGAATTCATTTTAAATGGGTAAGGGACGAGGGCGCAGTTGCCGCATCATTAGTGTGTATCTTTATCGGTCTGAAAACTGCAACAGAAGCCCTCGTATAGTGCTTGTTGATGCTTAAAATTTCGTGAATCCAGCTATAATTCAGTTTACAATTAAAAATTAAGCTTATTAACTATTACATTTATTAGTATTTATTTTAGCCACGTATTCACAAATCTATTCTTTTAGAATCGAGGTATGAATATAAAGAATATGAGTTTGTAGTGTGACTGCCATCTATATGACGAAATAATTCAATAAACATTTAATGTATTTATATTTTATTTATTTTTTAAAAGTTTTATTAGCTTATTTGTAGAGTTACAACGAATACCGAATGATCGATGAAAAGTGATATTAATATTACAACACAAATCGTCATTGCTAAATAAAAATATCCAATTGGTGTTTTTTTACTAGTATTTTGGAATTAATACTGAAATAAAATTAGTTAAAAAGTATTAATATTGTTTTAAATAAAAATTACAAAATTAAAGTTATGAAATTACTAATTATTTCAGTATTTAAAACTATTCGGTATTCGATTGTAAAGACTTAGTTTGCCGAGAGGAGCAGAGTTGACGATTCATAAGGAGAAATCACTGAGGATGCTTCTATTTGATGCAAGTAAACATAAATACTGATGATGAAGGTCAAAGCTTCGAAACTATAATCTCAAACAAATAAGTTGTATATTGAAATTGCATGCCTTGAATATTCTTTAGCCCTTTTTTAAGCCAAAAATTTTATTAATTTAAACGTATATTTGATTAAATTTAGAATATTAGTCGAAAATAAAATAAAACATTTTTTTATGAATGGTTGCAAATGGTACAATATGTATACATACATATTATATTCATTATAGCAGTGTCATTGATTTCTCCTTCCTTATATTCTCTATTCGGCATATATGTAGTTGCGTATTTACTTGATGAGCTTAGTGGATGAAAAAGTTAAGTTACATTTTTAATATTGGTATTTTTTGATGAAAGAACATGTTAGGCACTGGGTGTTATTTGGTTTTAATAAACAATCAACAGAGGCTGTTTTGAGAAGATTCAGATATTTTGTACATGTTCATAAGTTATAGAATATAACAGATAAGTTTTAAAACCATTTTAGCACGATTTAATTAATTGTAACTTTACTAACTTAAGTAACTTAACTAATTGTAACTTAATATAGTTAGCTCTTCAATTGTCTAAATAATGATGAGATGAAAATACTTTCGATAAATAAATAAAATAGAATACATTAAATCATTTCGTCAGTAAATATAATTAAAAAAGAACTATACTAAGGGGGAAATTACTCAGAAATAATGGAAGGGATGTTTGGGGGAGGCGAATGTTTCATCTCATAATAGCTGATGACTATGAAGGCGTCGACTTCCCCATACAACCGAGTCATTTTGGCCACCGGTCAAAATCTCAGGGTCGTTTCTATTCGCAAGTTTGAAAATAACTCATATGCGCGAAGGCGTGCGCATCTTTACACGTGGTGGCTTGGAAAAACGAAGGGATCATAAAAAAAAACACCCCGCTAGCAGTGTTCGGTTTGATTTCGTGATGGACGGTGAAGACGTCCACGTGTTTCAAGAGGTGATCGCGCAAATGGATCGCGTTTTGAATGTGCCCAAGGCGATGTTGCCACCACGGAGTTATCAAATGCACAGTTTACCCCCTGCTGGAATCCGTGGAACCGGACAAAGTGCACCGGTAATTGGAAATGGAATTGACGAAGAACTACGGGCAATTTTAGATTTGGATCCATCGATAGGGGATGCGAGATGGACTCCGCCTTCGTCACAAATCTACGCGACGCTGCCACCGCTTGGCAAGTACGGCTCCAATAAATAAATAGACAACAAAATTGGAGGAAAATGTAAAAACTTTTTCGAGACTCGGTACGCTCGCCTGTTAGAGCCGTCATAGTAATAAGCCTAATTATTATAAATGGATTTTTTATTTTAATTATTTTGAGGTAAAATGATATTTTCTACATTTTGGAACTGAAAGTTATAAACCTCAATATCTAATCATACACATATTTTGGCACCAGAACCAGGTTTCTACGACTTTCTGTTTCTGAGTTATCTAGACTATTGGAATCCAGACAGACAAACAGACAAGAAATAGTTATGGTTGAAAATATTTTTTTTATTTTTTTACGATTTAGAGATTTTTAAACATAAAATGTATAAATAAATAAAAAAAATAATAAATAAACAAAAGGCTCCAGGCGTACCGAGTGAAAATCCTGAAAAAGTGCACCCAGTCGGGTAAACGAGATATAGTTAAGCAGCTGGAGAATAATAAATCCGGCTGAATGGCTTGAGCCACTTTCACTGACCGAAAACAGCCTTGACCGTTCATAGACAGACAGTTCAGACCGAGTCCAAAACACATTGCGAATGTTTACTCGAATAAATTTGAGATAATCAGTCCTGATAAGAACAGAAAGCTCATTAAAAAAAAATCAATTAGTTTTAAAATTTCAATAATAAGGATAATTTTTTTCGCTGTAATTAAGACTATCGGCATTGGCGAAAAAATGTATATTTTTTTCAATTTATTTAAAACTTTTTACTAAGTTAGTAAAAAGTAATTAATTTTTTATTTCAAATTAAAAATATTTCTCCCAAATACTTCAGCATTAAATTTCAGAATATTTTCCCAAAATGATGTAGTTTTCCTTTTGATGGATTTGATTATTTGAATTTGATGCATTTGCAAAAAATTTATTTTTTTATATAAAGTTTATTATTTTTCTTAGAGAAGCGGAATTAGATTTCATTAGAATAGTGATTGAATTGTCTTCTTCTGAATTCGAATTAATATGGATAATTTTTATTTTGTGTCAGATGGGTTGTCTTCATCGCATTGAGAATTAAACCCAAGTACCAAAAAGAGATAAAAAAATATAAAAAAATTATCCATAAAAACTCTAATTCAGTAGAAAACACTCGTGATTTTTCTAGGGAATTTTTTTAAATTTAATTTAATTCGAAATAAGGATCTTTCCGAAAAATTTCTTTTGAACTTTTATTTATAATTTAGATTCATAATATTTTCCTTATGAATAATTGTTTTCCTAATGACAAAGACAGACAAAATTTAGCAAAAATATATTATTATTATTATTAATATTTCGAAATATGGATCTTTCCAACAAATTTCTTATGTTGTTTAGCTTAAAAATTTCATAATATTTTTCTGGTTAGTAATTATTTCCCTCGTGATGTAATTAAGACTGGTCAGAATTAGCGAAAAATGTTTTTTGTTCTTATTCCTTATACTGAAAATGAAATATCATTAATTTATATTTGAGGGGGTCAGAAGCAACTAGAGACATTTCCGAGAAAAATTATTTGAGGGCATATAGACCATGCTAAAGCATGTAATATAAAATTATAGTGGCAAACGAATACAAGTGCAATTCGATTCTGTGCTGCTCCCTGTGGTGACTTAAAAGAAAACTACTCACAAAATAGCATGAAACATTGTAAATTTTAAATTAGATTTTCTCAAAAATACACAAAATGTACTTATACCCGTTTGCTTCTGACTCCCTTATTTGTTATACCTACTAATAATAAACTGCTTAGTTTAAAATCAAATAATTAATTTTCTATACTTACTTCATGTGTTTTCCTCTTGAATTTCAATTATTTTCAATTTCATATTTTGGATCACAATTTTTTTTGTTATAACTGCTTAGATTTAAAGAAAATAATTAATTTATTATACTTACTTCATGAATTTTTTCTTGAATTTAAATTATTTTCGATTTCATATTTTGAATCACAATTTTTTTTGTTATAACTGCTTAGATTTAAATAATTAATTTGTTATACTTTCTTCATTAATTTTTTCTTGAATTTAAATTATTTTCTTTTTCATATTTTGGATCACAATTTTTTTTTTCTTATAACATTAGTGATGAAAATTATAAGAAAACCTTTAAATTATTAAAAAAAAAAAATTGTCTATAGAATAAGACATGGAAGGGTAATACATATTTATAAGGAATTCGATAAATTTAGCCACCCATATAGTCGCGTATGTTTTTTCGACCGCCATTGTTACTATTAATACTAGCCCTTACTCAATTGAGCCTTGATTTCTCCTTGGCCATGGCCCTGCTCTCTGCCAAATCCTCCTGAAACTATTATCTCTTTCTTTTTATAACATCGTCGACACTTTATTTACAAACGTAGATGTTTTTTTGACTTTCGTTTCGATTTAACCAATCGAAACGTTAAGTTCATTAAGCTCATCTCTTCAGATTTAAGCAAACACAAGACACTTGTTCCATCTAATATAATAATTGACTTTTGAAGAAAGACATTTTAATATTATTGGGTGTTTATATTTTTAATATAGAAGCTATTTTTGAAACAGGGTGCTATTTACAACACACCTGTTGAACTTAAAAAGTCGAGTAGAATTCCAGACAACTCAAAGTACGCGTATATCGATAGATTAACCAGACTTCTCGATTTTTCAGGATTATTCCATAAGCAAAAAAGTAGGTACAAAAAAAATAAAACAGATTAATATTATTCATTTAATTTAATTTTTTTTAATATATTTGACTATGCGATTTTTAAAAATAGTTCAAATTCATTGGAAATAATTCTAAGATTATCTTTAATCTTTCATTCAATTTACAAATTTTCCAGTAGTAAATATGTTAATCTTGATTATCATAAATACTCTTTCCAAAGTCATCTTTGAATGCGGGATCAAAAATGTGCCGAAAAGTTTTTTAAAAATTTGGGGATATTAAAATGATATAAACTTTATCACATTAAAAATAAGTAATAATATTAGGGTGACGAGACATATGGTCTGAAATACAGGACACGGGATTAATTAAGACAATGCGGGATAGTCTCGGTATTACGTACTGTAATCTGGCTGGAGTCCAAAAGACCATTTCGAGATACACGATTGTTCCAGTTTTTAACATTTTTATTTAAATTAAAAAGTTGATATTGCGGAGGGTAGCAGAGTCGATTTTAAAAGATAAATTCAGCGTAATTATTCTATGATTTATCTGAAATGTTATAGATAATTTTGTTTACTTGACAGAAGAACAGTTGATTTCTTGTGAATCGAACTTTAAGGGCTAAAAAGTCAACCAGGCCAATGACTCCTTTCATTTCTTTATGATACATAAATGATTTGTACATATGCAAAAAAAAAACAGCATCATAATTATCATGAATAATTTAATAAAAAAGAGACGAGTAAATTCTGGAAATTTAATTTTTTTTTTATTTGTGATAAATTTATTGTCACTATTTATTCAAATTGTTGCATAATGTAAGAATACATTTAAAAAAGAATACTGATGATAGAGGCACATCACTATCGAAAATATAATTAAGCTTTCAGCTTTTACTCGTTTCTTTTTTATTTAAATGATTTATGATCCTGATTTCTTTTTTTCATATGTAAAAGATATTTATTTGTGTATAGTAAGAATTGAATAACTTGGAATTTTTCCTTTTCTTCCTGATTCCCCTAGCGAAAATCTAGTAATCTTAATTTTGATGACGAATGTTCTTTGCTTTGAAAACCCATCATTTATGTGATTGTTGATTAGATGCAGAATCTGTTTATTCTACCCACAATGTCTATATTAAATAGCTTCTAAGATTTCTTCAATTGTCTTTGAATGCCTCTTGAACACTTAGTACACCCCTCTGTTTCGTGCATTTTTCAATTCAGGCTACTTGAAGTAAGCTTGTACTGCTGACGGAAGCTGTCATGACTCAGAGTGCATAATAGACAACCGCACAGTGACTGTAATGTGCTGATAAAGTGCTAAATATGAACACCATGGTCTTTCCCGGGAGGCTTTTAATCGTAGAGCAAAACATCACTGACTCAGATGATAGTGCCGGACGATGAAACAGCATAATGAATCCCGACCAGATTAGAATATTTATTAGTCGGATCTAGGGTGTCCTAATCTGACCATGTGGATCGGAAAATACCTGATATAGCCTAGAGAGGAATAGAAGAAAAAGTGCAAATAGAGAAAGAAAAAACAGCGGCGCAACTGATCTCCGAAATCAAATTGTCTTTAACTAAACTAACTAAAAAAAAGAGATTAAATTTATAAATGAATGTGATTATGGAAAAAAGGTATAAATAATAAAAATATAATACCAAAATGCTGAGAGTAGCAGAATTAAGATTTCTATAGAAAATCAAGAGAGGTGGTCAATTACTATAT
This sequence comes from Forficula auricularia, assembly GCA_024734495.1. Classification (NCBI taxonomy): domain Eukaryota; kingdom Metazoa; phylum Arthropoda; class Insecta; order Dermaptera; family Forficulidae; genus Forficula; species Forficula auricularia. Next base: position 101,560,778 of record JALMQS010000099.1, read on the forward strand.
CCGAAGTATTATGCATAATGTTTATGATGTCAGAAGGGTTGTATTAACTCCTTGGGGAATTTAATTAGAATATTTAAGGCTTTTCAGGAAATGCAACCCTCTCTACAAGTATTAGCGACCCTTCCCTCTAGCGGGATCTGAGAAAAGTATCTACTCGTTACCTGTTCCAATATTTGAGAATTAATTCCACGAGAATAAAAATTCAATTTGGCCTAAAAATCTCAGAATAATTTTCATTTAAGTGAAATACTAAACTTAGCACTATATTCCAAAAGTATTTTATATGAACATATTAAAGACTGAATAAATAGATGTCTTAAATAGCAGAAAGGGGCAATACAAGAGCTAATTCTTTAGCTGATTTGTACAATATTTTGCACTATGTAGGAAAAATGAAGCGAAAATAAGTTACACAAATTGGGGAAGGGGAGGCTAAAAGTGGATCTTTTGAATAAATAAAGTAAAAATGGGCGAAATATTAGATTATTGGTAGTTGTAATAGTAGTAGGATTTTTCGAAATTAAATTTTTTTCTATAATGTTTGTAGAATTTTAAAATAAATATATTTTAAAAAAGGAACCCAAATATTTTTGCTAGTGGTACTTAAAATTTGAAATTGGTTTTTGATCATACGACTTTATAAATATAATTTCGTTGATATTATTCGATTTTTAGATAAATTAAAAATTTATTAAGTACTTAGGTATTAAATACTTTATTATTGAAAATGTTTTTTTCTTATTGGTACATTTACAGAACAAGCTAGATAACAGCAATGTTTAATGTACCATATTATTTGTTTTTGTATTTAAGCGCTACTGTATTAGTGTATTCTACTTGTGAAAAAAAAACTCAAAAAATTAAATATTTAAATAAAAATTTAATAATGTTATTATTTATTACCAAGCTTTGCCCCCAACTAAAAGAATTAGGAAAAGTGAAGTAGATAGTTTTTACGAAGCTATAAATATTTTAATAAGCAATAAAACACCAAGATAATTAAATTAAATTTCTCCGCTGACTTCTGATATGAAATTAAATGCATCATGGGCACGAATTATACGATGGCAAGAATTTAGGGTGAAGAAATTAATCTCATGCATTGAAATGGAAATTTCTGATACTAGTGGAATTATTTTCGTTCTTATTTGTGAAAACAAAGACAACGGATTATCCTTAGTGAACTATTGTCGGTGTGGAGACAAAGACAACTGGCTGATCTATAAGGAAAATATTACGGCTTGAATGTTGAAATTCCATTTCCGTTTATATAACAAGCACAGCAGCGACATTTTCCTTAGATAGCTAAAGAACATTAACCGAGTGGATATTTACGTTTATAGAACAAAATAATTAATTTTGAAAATATAGAAGAAATCAATTTCATAATGACAAATTGACTAAAAAAAAAAAAAAGAAAGCGACCATTTATTCTAAAAATGATATCAATATATATTTGAAAGAAAATACTCTTATCATTTGTCGGTTTCTACTGACGTGATAAGAAATGTTAATAATGAAAAAAATTAAAATTAAACGATGATCATTCTTTAAAAATAAGACTCTGTTGCCAGATGGTGCTTACGAAATAAACATGAATATTATGTATTCCGAGCAATGCAGAAAAATTTTATCAACAAGATATTCTGACTTCGTATTGGATACAAGGATTTATTAAATATTCAGTTAAGTTTTGAAATTATTTGCTGGATTTTCATGGGGCGTGAAAACTATTTTATTTATATATTTTGACAGAGCCCTATTTTCTTCTAATAGATCTTAGCAAAATACAATAATATCTTTTTTCAAAATTTAATTTTGCCGAAAGTAGTAGAATTAGAATTCATTGAAAATCAAGACGGTGTGGGGTAAATTATTAAAAATTAGCAAGATTCGAAATTCAGTAGAAGACACTTGTTTGTGATTTTCTTAAGGAATCTAATTATAACTATCAGCAAAATGAAGTTTTATATGCATTTCGTGAATAGTCATTCCATTATTCATCGATTTTTAAAAACGAAATAAATCACAGGAGAATGTCATCTACTGAATTCATAAGGGGTGGTTTTTATCTATGTCAGAAGGGTTGATTTTATCCCCTCGGGAATTTAGTCAGAGTGCCAAAATGCTATCCGGGCTATTGGGTTGACCTCCGGGGCGAACAGGTCTGACATATCCTATATATCAGTATATCACGCGCAAATTTACTCAAAGATTTAATCATTAAAAAATTTCGCGAATGAGTAAAAAATTTATCCCATTTTGAAATTCCAAGTATTTAGTTGAAAACTTATAAGAAAATAATCATGACCAAGCCTTAAAGGCAAAGACGCGTTGTTTACAACCCGAATCAACCTCACTAAATTCAAAATAAAATATGAAGAAAAAGATTTATTATTATATAAGAATAGTTTTGTTATTGGATGTTTTGACTCTTTAAAAGCGTTTGAGGTCGTTTAGATATTTATTTGTAACTAGAAAACATGAAATTTATATTTTTGTTTTGTTATGATATTATTAATATTTTTCAGTTTTTAGTAAAATATTTATTATTTTAATCATTTTATCTAATATTAACATATAAATATATAAGAAATATTTTATTTAATTATTTTTTTGAGGTCTAATTCAAAAGATTCTCTCAGATGACAATATAAATATAATTTATTTATTGATGATTAATTGATGATTATGTAGGTATAATATAACATTTCATAAAGATAATAGATATATACCTATCAGTGGCGGTTGGTGACTTTTCAACCAAGGGATGCTGTCCAAAAAACCCTTCATTATTTGAAATTGTATTTTAATTTTCGCTTTTTTTTTTTTTGCAAATTTCATCTAATTTTCGTTATTTTTTAAATTCAACGTTAGATTTTGAAAAATTCATTTTGGGACCTTCGCCCAAATATTTGAAATAACGGATAATAATTTGAAAATTTAAAGATCCTCCTGAAATTTTGAGGTCGATCTTATATATTCATGAAAAAACTCTAAATTTTAGGGATTCGTCGCATCCACAGCATCCAATGGACCGCACACCACTGATAGCTACATTTATGGATGAATCATGACAATTAAATAGAAAGATAGATTATTATGAGGAGATTTTCAACAGAATTTAGAGAAATATTGTGGAGCATTTTCGTGAAGCGCAGGGCGCTGATGTATGATCACTCCTTATAACACAGGGAATTAGTGAGGTATATTTTATAGACTGAATTAATAAAGAGAGGTGGTGGAAAAGATTATAATATTTCCCCAGAGATGAGCTAAGGACATAGAAATTTGTAATTTTAGTAAGTAAAAGATTGACTTGAAATAGAATCAGAACGATGGGTTCAAACCAGCCTTAGGACTGATGTCCTTAATAGGAAAATTTAGTTATAAATATAGGTCTATTGTTATTATATGTTCATACATATAAAATATATATTTCCTTTTCTCCTCCTATGAAATTTTTGACGGAGTGATTAGGATCGTTTATTTAAACTCTAACTTTATAAACAAAGAGAAATAATAATATTTATAATGGCGTAACTGACTTATAGTACTCTCCACACTCGGGGGGAAACTGAGTATGAGCGATTTAAATTTCTAAAAAGAAATTGTAAGGGTGCATGCTCAGTTCGTCTGCCTTTATAAGTCTATTCAAAGTTGGGAACGAATATATTGCTACTCAAATCGACAGGAATTTGTCAAATTTTTCTGTTTTGAGCAAAATATGGTAACAGAATTAAATTTAGAAAAATAGATGAAAAAATATTTTTTAGCTGAGACCACATAGTTTTGCCAATACGGCGCCCTATTATCGTGACGCCCAGGGCCCGCGTACCCTTTTATTCTCCTTAATAAATTTCATTTAATAATAATTTTGAAGATTTTATGCCTAGATAGTTGAGTTTCAGCTGAAATTTCTCTTTTTATGAAATACTCCAATCCAAGCTGCGATTTTACGTATTTTTAACTTAATATTTATTCTAAAACAGAAAAATTTACTTATCATCATAGCTTTGTTAATTTTAGTGTTAACATTATTTTGTCCATATCTGTGTATATAAATCGTTTTTTTGAATTTTCCATAGTTATCTAATAGAAAATGGATTTTTTTTTTTTTTATAGTCCACCCAACTTCAAAACAGCAACACCCACATCACGGACACAACTCAAACAACAATTAATGCGTGAGAAACTACAAGAAGAACAACGTCGTGAAGCTGCAGCGGAGGCGGCGGCTGCAGCCGCTGCAGCTGCAAGCGAGGCCCTCAATGTCCCTACACCGCCTGTGCCGCTACATCACGCACTGCAGGGGATCGACCTGCCCCAGCAAGTACTGCAGGTGAAGTGAAACGCCTCCCCATTCCCTGGCTTTATATCAATTCCTCGTATTCGATGACCTTCAGGAAGAAAATATAAGTTCTTTCAACAATTAATCTATTCATAATGAATCGGTGTTTGGAATGCTCATAAATTTCTGTATTTCGATTACCTCATAATTAAATGCAATTATTAATTGCTGTTATTTCATTTATTCGAATAGAGGAAAAGAACAAAATAAATATTATTACATACAAAAACGTTGATTATATTTTTATTATAATCTCTGTAATAATGCTTTTATATACATATAGCCTCTCTGTTTCAAACTGAAGGGATTTATCATTTTATTTTTCTTGATTTCTGTTATATGCTATTAGTTTGGGGGAGTAGCTTGAGCAAGACTTTTAAAACAATATACCTACATATAATATTATTGTATGTTAACAATCAGTTAATATTTTTTTTCAAAGAATTGCTTTCATTACTCTAATTAATTTACTTTATTTTCATTTTACCATTAAATTTAAACACAAAGAATTATCCTGGTTGATGGCAAAAGCATTATTTAATCAACTACATCAAATGTTATCTATTTAATGATTCATTATTTTTACCAAGAAATCATGAAGTGGAAAAAAACAATTTGAAAAAGTAAAAATTGTTTTAAATTTTGGTCAGTTAAATAAGCAATTTATTTCGTTTAAATATTATTGGTAGGTATATAGGGTATTTACTGATCTATATAAAAAATAAAATATTCATTGGACATAGCATTAAATACAACACATAGGTACGTCTGTACTCAGAGGCCCCTCCGTTTAGCTGACATTAGATGAGAATTAAAATATTAAATACATATATGGAAATAAAGTGGAATTTTTAAGTTTATTCAATCAAATTTTAAATAAAAGTATGATAATAGAGAAATTTTAATTGTTTGTTTAGACATAGAGGATTACAACATTAGGTATAATAAAATTCAGAAATTTAATTTAATTTCGAAATATTTAAAAAACTGCTGAAACTACATTAATAGGGTTAAGAAATTATAATAATAAAATTTTCAATCTAAAAACCCAAGAAAAATTAAGTTTACTGTAAAATGTACCTATAATAAAAAAAGAGATTTATTATTTTAATCGGGGGCCGAAATTGGGGGGGGGGGGTCTTTTGTAAATAATTATAAATTAATTTATTAAATATAAGAGAGGGACTAGGTTTATGGTAAAGTCATGTGGATGACCACATGAGTTTATTTTATTTGCCAAAGATAGATAAAACTTGGAGATTTGAATGCCGATATTTTTCTAGGTGAAAACGGTCCTGGAGAATCCGACACGTTACCATGTTATTGAAAAACAACGCACTCAAGTTCGCCAGTACCTCTCTGAATCTCTTCAGCCCCACCCGACGCAAATGACTACAACGGGGAATTTGGTGCCTGGGGGCTCCGCCCCGGGCCCCCCTGTAGTTAGTGGTTTTCGCCCGTCAGTGGGAGCAAGTCCCGATGCGACAGCTATGTCTCCGGGATTGAGTTCCATCGGCACTTCGGCGTCTGATGTAAGTACCTTTTTCCATTTAATTACTTTAATTACTATCAAAATGCTAATGAAATTTTTAAATTTCATTTTTTTTATTTTTATTTATTTATTTGTTTGTTTGTTTTGACCTCTTAAATTTTCAATCTTGATTAAGCATTTCAAAAATGACAATTTTTTATTGTTAGGTATTGAATTTTTTTATTATCTACCTATATGGTAGGTATATACAAGTATGTATAATTATAAAACTGAGAAAAAATAGTATTTTTGAATTCAGAAGAAACCAAATCATTTATACATGACCAAAAGGATTTTCAAATTTTTCAGCCTATAACATAAGACTCATTTGCTATTTATATAAAGATCGGATGAACGGTGTGACATTTTCCAAGGAGAGGAGTCTAAACATAATGCTTTTTTTTATTTATTAAATTATTTTAAAATCGTGTTAGAACAAATATTCCGTGAAATATAAATTGTATATTCATTTCAACGGACCGTGCTATTTTAAACAAAAGACCGTGTAAAAAGAGAGTTACGTGTTTGGTATATACTTATACTAAATACTACAGATAATTTTACATCAAAACAATTTTCTTGAGAAGATAATAAAACACGGTGGTGAACATAATGAATGTAAATTTACAATATATTTTATCTTTTAACTCGATCCCAGCAATCCTGCATACGTCCATATGCAATAGATATATAGTTTTAACTAAATAAATTAAGGATCTAAGTCATAGCTTCATTAAAAAAATATATATATGCATATTTCTATTTTTAACTTATTTTATTTATAGACCTTTTTCGAACTTTGACTGGAAAATTACGAAACAAAAACAAATTCATGGTAAATAAAGCGAAATTTCTTTTTGTGAGAATATTTTTATAAATTTGTAAATCTAGCTATATTTCAAAATGAAAATATGGGAAATAAGAACCGTTAAATAATTAAAAAATAGATAAACAAGTATTTTTTAATATGCAACAATGTTTAATTAACTTTAATTACTATTAATGTACATAAGTCTAAAATAAAAGATATTTTTGTAGAAAAAAATTAGTGAATTAAAATACTGTTTTTGGAAAAATTCATTCTGAAATAAAAATTTGTTTATTTATAGCTGAACTGTAGCTCATTTTTAATATTTTTTTTTTAATTAGAATGAAAACTCATAGAAGACCTGAAAATGTGTTTTGAGGAAAATATCTAAAAATTGAAAATTTCCTAAATGATAGGAAATCAATAGATTATTAATTAAAAATACAAACAAATAATAAATAAATAATTAGAATAGCAATAGAAATCGTGTTATTTCTCCATAGGGTTAATTATACAAGACGCCTTATCAATTTTACTCTATTAAAAGTTTCCGCAATTTATATAAAATTAAATCAACAACTGTAAGTACTACCAAGAAGTAAGAACTCTTCAATAGCTTAGGTTTAAAAATAAAAACCGCGGAAAAGTAAAAGTTTCAAGAAATCGACACCAGATGGCGTGTTAGTTAATAATTAGAATCAGTAAAGTTTTTTTTTTTTTTATTCTCTAATAACTTGCCTTGAATCCAATAGATCATGATAAATATCTTTAGCCTATTTATTACAAATAGAAAAAAAAATGATAACCAATATTTTACTTTCTGAATCAATGAGATTGTCTGAAGAGATTTTCATATCCAAACAAAACAAAAGTTCAATGAATGAAATGTAAATAATACTTTTTTTTTTTTCTTAACTTTACCTATGAAGTTTCCCAGAGATAATTCTTGAATATACATAGATACATTATCATTTTATTTATAATAATCCAGTGATTTAAAAAAAAAAAGTTTGAAATTTTAGCGTATAAATATTGGATTTTATTAAAGAGAATATACTCTATGTCAATATTTGTTATTATACAAATTACAGAAATGCAAATATAATTAAATCATACTAATCATATTATGAACACAATCAAATAATCATTTAAATGAATATATTTGATATAAAATTTTGAAATACCAATGAAAAAATTAACGAACGATTTTGTATTGTATCATATTTAATTCGATTAAGATTATCAGTCCGATTAAATGAAATATTTTAATTAAATCACGACATGATAAAATTATGATAAAATCGATTTTTTTTTTTTTTTTTGTACTTATGATAATTATTTTCAATCTCTATTAGTTTCATTAATGATTATATTAAACCTAACTTCTTTCTAGTATCAATTATAAAATAGTACCTGAGAAATACCCAGGGGGTACCCCATGGAGTCCTTCTCCTCCCCTCAAATTTTCTTTTGATATATACCAACATTAATTTTATGAGACTCATTTTTTTTTTTTTTATTGTTATGGGCTTCTCGAAAATAATTTTGAACACGTGCCTGAACACTATACTCAGTGGAGGGTTCAATGGTGGGGAGACTGGGCAGCATAAATCTTATAAATAATTTTGGTCAATTTACCAAATAAATAATCCAAGGTCCTTTTTAACTCCCGGGGACCCCAAACACCGAAATCACTCAGTGACTATATTAATAATTGTTCTTTGTTATCCTTCGACATTCAAACATTTTCTTTAATTATTCTGATTTTTATGAAATTTATTTAATAACTTATTACTAAAAGTTTGTGAAAATAAACACTTTTCTTCGAAATATGTATTCTGGCATTCTAATTTTGCTTATACAATATTAACGTTTGCCAATTTAATTATCTCTTTTCCTCTTTTCACAAAATAGTTTCTATATTATAATGATAATGATTATCTCTTTTGGAGATAATTGAGAAAAATATTCTTCCTTTGTAATCCTAATGCTATACAACAAATTATATTGTCTTATATAATAATTTGAATAGTAGTGAAATATATTTTTATGCTATTTGCATATATATACATGTTATTTTGGACCAATATACCTGTCTTTTATCTAAATCTTTTTAAGATATTAGATATTTGAGATTACATGCTATAGTATTTATATAATATATGAAATATGAATAAGTAGCTTAATATTAATTAAAGATTATATAATTATATATCAAAAATCTTATAGATAAAGTATTTTGTAAATACCCTCTTAATGAATGAATCCGAGTCTTTAAAGTTTTACAAAATAACACATTTTTTGAGTCATTTTACACAATTATACTAGATAATAAGAGATATTCTTCCTTTGTAATCCTAATGCTATACAACAAATTATATTTTCTTATATAATAATATTATAATAATTTGAATAGTAGTAAAATATATTTTTATGCTATTTGCATATATATATATATATATGTTATTTTGGACCATTATATTTGATTTTATCTAAGTCTTTTTAAGATATTAGATATTTGAGATTACATGCTATAGTATTTATATAATATATGAAATATGAATAAGTAGCTTAATATTAATTAAAGATTATATAATTATATATCAAAAAACTTATAGATAAAGTGAGAGAATTGTTCTGGTAATATTATTTTTTTGTTTGTTTAAAACTGAAATTCAGCTTCTTAAATAATGAGTTTTTCATCCATAAACTAGTGATCAAAATGAAAAACTGTGAGGTTAGCTTGTGCATAATCTCAGAAGTTAATATTTTTGTTTAGACATTTAACACCCAGTGGAATTAGTCATCTAAACCATCATGATTATAAAATATCAATTCCTAACACCATTTTCATTTTGTTTATATTTCTCTTTTTCATTATAGATTATATTATTATTATATAATATTTTTTATATTCCTTAATTTCTAATTCTTAAAAAATATTTTTTAAATACATTCATTAGTTGATAGATTAATACTAGGCACATGCAAACAAAATTATCTTCAGAGTGACATTAAACACTGTTTACTAATGACTAATATAATTCAAAAAACATTTATAATTAATTCACTTTCACGAAAATGTAAATTGGTCTGGGATTTTCCATTCTTTTACTAAATGGTATTACCTATCACCCTATCAGTATAGATTTCGAATTTTTTTCTTTGATTTTATTTAATATTTATTTATTTTCGTTGTTTCTGACCCTTCGAAATAGCTATTTTACAAATAAAAGCTTCAAATATGATAGAATTAATTAAATTCAAATACTGATTAATTATACTCATCGCAAATCACATTAAACATCAAGCACAATTAAATATTTATGTGAAACCTGTCTAGTAGTTTATATTTTAAAATTTTAAAAGCACAATTAAGTTCAAAAAAAGATCTTTTTCAACAAATTCTTTTTAAAAAAATTATTATTGGAGAGCATGTCTTATCATTTAAATGTTCATAGAAACAGTGTTTCTTGTTATTTTCTAGTTAAAGAAATAATAATGTCATTGTTGGCCTGTGAATATTGTTATTTGTTTGATTTGTTATTTATATTTACAAAAATTATATAATTAAATATTAATAGATAACATATGAATACTTTTAATATATATATATACTTTTCGTAGAGGATTGCTCCGAAATGCCGAATTTATAAGTCGCTTGTTTCGATGGAATGGAAACATTGCTTGTCCACTTTCACAAAACTTTTTCACCAGGCCTCTGCCCACACTAATAGTATAGTTGGCAGTCCTATGTGCGATTTTTGCCGTGATGTGGATCACTTCCTGTTTGCTGAGCCAAACGCGTCCTTAGAAATATTTTATGTTCTTGTTTAATTGGAAGGAAAGAGAGGGGCAATGGGAAGAAGTAGATTAGAATATTTTCATCGGGTAATAAAGAGTATAGGATTTGGGACTTTTAGAGAGGTAAATGGTTTAGTTTGAGATAGAATAAGATGAAGTTTATCAGTTCTATCAAAGGACTCTTCGAGACGATTATAATGATGATGAATTTGTATTATTATTTGTCCAAGTAGGCGAATCAATAAAATCACGACCAAGCAAAACCACCAAGAGTCATTCTAAGCCAGATCTCTTTGACAGGACCACGCTATCTTTGATGACTCAGATTTAAGACGAATTCTGACTCTTGAACTTCCGATTTTCTACATCTTCTTTCTTCCATATAGAGTTTCATTTTATGCTAAGTTCACTCAAAATCACACATACACGAACTTTTTATACTAGATTAACAATTGAAGCAGCTATTCTAATATTTGTCTTTTTTTTATATATACACTGAAACCCCGATACTTCGTTTACCGATATATTGTATATCCCGATAAATCGTAAGAAAGTGCTGGTCTCTTCTCGTTAATTCATATAAAACAATGCATTTTAGTCCCCTCAGTATAATATATTTTTTTTCTCTACAAGATCGACAAAACGTCTCATTTAATTCGTATTTTTCTGTTGAATTAGAGTCGTGTTTTGGGAAATCTAGTTAATTCGTATAAAACCAATTTTTTATGTATACATATGTATGTATGTACATATTTATAAAAAAATTAAAATAAATTAAAATTTTGGATATATCGTATTTTTAATTTTTAACCTCTATATCATATCATAATCTCGATATAGTGAAAATGTTGATACATCGTACTTATCCTTTGTCCCCTTAAGATACGATATATCGGGATTCTACTGGATATATATATATCTTTTATTTTACTTATATTAACACAAAATATTATATTATTATTATTTTCAATATGATATTATAACAGAATGGTTTAATCATAAAGAGAAACAAAGAGGTTGTCCTCTGCTTAATGCGAATAAACATACACACATATATATATCAAATATATATATGTATGTATATATATATTATTTATTTGTTTGAGACTATAGTTTCGAAGCCTTGGTCTTCATCATCAGGCTTTTTTTAATTATAAATATTATTTTTCAAGGAGTCAGTATCGAGTGATTATTGTAAAAAATTTTGTTGTTACTCAGCCAGCAAACGTGTTTCTCTTTATGATTCAACAAGTCTGCTACTCTCAGCAAAATAAAAACTTTTCAATTAGAATGGTCCAAAATTGATTTCTAAAATTGTCCAATTGGTGCCATATTAGGGATTAGGACATGCAAAAGCAAACCTAACGGATTCCTCTACGATCAATCATAATACAGAAAGAGTGTCCCACGTTTACCAAATTATATAAAAAATTAATATTAAAAACAGACACTTTTGTTATGATAAATAAATATATTTATTTGATATTATTTAAATGAAATTACTAAACTAAGAATATCATATTTCATATTTGAATAAACATGTGTTACTATTATAAGTAGGTTCATCGTAAATAAATATCGTATATAAATGAAACTAATATGTGTAAATATTATTGGTACTTCAATAACTTTAGTTACAGATAACAACATAGTGATTGAGCCTAACAAGGTTAACTAGAACGTATCCACACTATTGTGGTCTTAAATATAATCAATTAATAGAGGGTTTTTTTCTTGATTTTTTGTCCATTAATGTTAAGAGAGCAATCTCCTAATAGCTAATAGTTCTTCATTTACCACTAAATAATAGAAGAAAATTTACTTAAGCCATAATTAATAATAAAAAAAATGTTTGAATGTAGTCTGTATTTATTTATTTATTTATTAATATAAATATATGTATGCCTTAGTCTGTTTATTGAATTCGAAGTTAGTGCATTTTTTTGACGATGATGGTGGAGAAAAATATATTTACTTAATTTATTATTTTTTATAAACCTTTTTACTTAAATTACAAAGAATACAAAAATTGATAGACCCCAGGACCAGTGGGAATTTGAACAGGAATCTTCACATATCCTGAGTGTTATTTTCTCATTATTTTATAAATTTGTACTTCCCTTCAAAAGAGGCCTCGTAATTACAGACTTAATGGCTTGATGAAAATTTTGTTTCCCCAATTGAAAGGTTTTTAACTATAGTTTATTTTTAAATTTCCGACTTATGAGTTATGACACTTAAATTTGTATGTAAATAAATTATTGGTATATAATTAAATAAATGGAATTGAATGATCATCTACTAGATTTCTGGAATTCCAAAAGAATGACAAAAATTAATTAAAGGAAAATAATCGTAATTAATTATTTATTTACTAATGAGATTCTTTCAGATTAAACATCTATATAGAATGATTATCAGTGTTTATTAAATTATCTAATATTAAAAGATAAATGATTATTATATCTGCAGGTATATTCAAGAATATTTTATCATATCAATCAAATAATTTTGGTTTATATCAGATAATAATTATTATTTAATCGAAATAATTTATTAAATAAAATTAAAGTATTGATGATTTTCTTTGTTGGGCAAAATGGTGTTTTTATGACAAACCAAAAATAAAATATAAATTCTCTGGATACAATTGAGTAACATCTTCAAACATTCCCTAGTTATTATACCCCTTAATTCTGACATATAATTTGATAGCCTTAATAAATTCTTAAGTATTGTTTTATATTACAAAATTGTTTACTATATTAGTAGGAAGAAACTAAATGAGTATTCTTATTTTCAAGTGGAGAATTTAATTTTATTGAAATCGAAGCGAGAAATTCTCTTTTCTTTTTTTTTTTTTTTTTTTTTTTTATTAATTTATTTCCATTTACTTAAGAAAAGATTCTAATCAATATACATCGTACATGAAAACTCGATCAACCGGTTTCAATAGATCATCTCTGATTATTTATTAAATTGAGAAATATATGAATGCTATTTTTTCGCTCCGAATGTCTTAGCTACAGAGAAAAGCAATGAAAAATTCCTTCAATAAGAACGAACACGGTGTGTGTTGATGGCCTTAATAGGAAACCCACCCAGCGGCCTAAAAAAATCTTACGTTCCAAATATTATAAATCAAAATTCTATCTTAAAAATTGCCTAATGATTACTCGAGGGCAGATATTGTGATTAATTTTCGAGTAGAATCCAAAATTTATTACAAGAATATAATATGATCAAATTTATATATTATTTAAACATTTTATTTAATATAAATTTGAGACTTTCCCCTAGCAATCCTCATATAATTTCATTCACGATTACAATGTATGGTAAAGAAAAAATTATTAAAAATGTTAATCGAATTTAAGGTTTAAAGTGTATTGTTCGGGATTAGCTTAATAAATATTCGTAAGGATATCATTAAAAGATGATAAAATATCAAAGTAAAATTGTTTCGAGTTGTGCCAGTAATACAGATGTTTAGCTAGGGCAATCTTTTGAGAACCTTTGATGTCTACTTCATGCTATCTTAAGACTGGTTTGATGTTACTACCATTATTTTTTGATTCTAAGTCAATCTTAACTGATAAAAACCTCTCATTTGATGTTCTTTATTTTGGGGTTAAAATTGCCAATCTGCATCCCTTTCTCCACACACTCCAAAATATCGCTCAAATATTTACAGACTCTGAAAATCTTCTCTCTCATTTTTTAACTCTTTCTTCACAAAATTTTTGTGTAATTATTTTACCAAACACTACCTTATTAATAAATAAATTATCCAATCATTGGATTTTCATCATTTTTTAATCATATTTTGAAGATCTTTTTATATGTTTTGAATTACAAAAGAAAATGTTTTATTTTTCAAATTTTAATTCATCTGAATGAGAATCTTTTGTTAGTGCAAAGTTAATTGCACAGGCTGATTGCAATGTCCTTTGGAATCCTAAAAATATATTTTTTTTAAGTAGATATTCAAATTGGCATGATAAAGATTTAACGGTATAGTTAATGATTGCCAACCTTTTTCAGGATACCCCTCTCATGGTGAAATTAGAAAAGTGATGAATTGTTGAATTGAGTAGAATTTTCAAGTATTTTTTTTCTCGATATTTAATCTCCTTTATTTCTGAATCTGTTTACAAATTTTTATAAAGATATGTTCGAGGTAACGACCTGTTAAAGTCGACGATCATGCTCAATGACCGCGACTTTAACAGCTCTATGAATTTAATTGATTCGAACTATTTATCTTCATCCATCAACATTTATAAACGGTTTCAGAATGAGAAGCCGAAACGTCATAAAAAAAAACTAGAAAATTCTACTTCACATCGAGCGAGTTGGGTCAACTCGGAAAAATCTTTCAGATTACAAAATAAAATTAATTCAAATAATTATGGGTCTTGGCCTCATGGATTTATTTTTTTCCACATAATTCGATCCTGAGTACATTAAGATCCTGGGAGACCTGATCCCAATGGAAATAATTACCATGTGGAATTTGAAGGTATAAATATCATCAATAGTTTTTGTTTACAAAATATAATTAGAAAGAGACTGAAATAATTCTGAAAGGAAAATTAAAAAATAAAATAAATTAAATTAAAGAGAGGAAGAAAGAGTAGATTCCAAAGTACACTGGGCGATGGGGTCGCCACATCCCTACGCCAATGTTGTTACTTTCACTCACTGTAAGTAAAAGTATTGCAATTACTTTTCTAGTCGCTTACATTTTGAGGTCTACTCCTCCAAGAAGATAAATTTTACTTTCATTTTTTTTAATTCTAACTGTAAGTATACTTAAAGCATAGTAACTGAATTTCAAAAAAAGGGTAACCCCCTTAAGATTAATTTCCAGTACAGAATGCACTTTGTATCATTTACTAGATTTTAATTATATCTTGTGATTTTGAATGTTTTATAATCAAATTGAGGTTGCATCTATTTCCAAAACGAAAAGTGGATAAAATTTTGTACTTAACTAGCTTCAGAACTTGCGCTTGAATAATGCGAATAATCATTTATTTGGTTGTTTAAATATATACAATTTTTTTTATGAAATCACGAAATAGTGTCATCTACTGAATCTGAGGTGTTATGGATGGTATTTATGATATTTAGGGTTTAATTCACTCTCTCGTGCCCCTAGTACCTAAAAGCAATATCAAATCTGACATATATAGCATGCCGAAAATGAGGTACTCAAATAATTAATTTTCAACTTCAAATTTCTTGAGAAAGCTTAACTCTGCTACTATCGGCAATTTGAACTTTTATATTCATTTGTTGTTTTATTGGAAATTTTTACATGTTTGTATGGGAAAAAGTATAAATAAACTAAGAGGAGTTTCAAAATTTAAATGTTTTATTATATTGATTAATAGGTATAATCTGAGTTCTAGCCACCTGTGGCTGCTCAACGAACTATCATTAACTCAAAAATTAGCTGGGAGCGTACCGAGTCTTAAAATTTTGTTTATTGTACCTCTCTTTGTTTTATAAAATATTTTTTTGTTTATTTTTTATCGATCTAGCTTCTTGTCAATGGAATTAATTTGAGATTTTTCAATATTAATATGGCTCCAAATGCAATTGTTATTTCATTATTTTGTTTCGTGTCAAAATTATACATTAAGGATATTAATCGTAGAATTTATTCGTCCCGGGATAGATATCGATCACAGCGGTTTTTTGCACGTGGAAAAATCTCGCTGTCTATATAGGTTTGATCTATTACTAGATTAATACGCTAGCGGCAAAAGTGTGGGAACGGCTCGCTAATTGAGCGGGAAGCGGCAATCACAGCCAGCATGGACCCCATGACCAATGACCCGGGTCATTGAGAGCCCATCATGAACACAGGGTCCGAAAGAACCCTTCTCCACTCTAATCCATTTCCACTTATGTAATCGAGTGGATAGAGAGATGGTCACTAGTTAGTCGATCTCTCCATCAACTAGGGCTTCTTGAAATGGTGGGCATTTAATAATAATAATGATTTTTTTGTTTATAATTGAAATTGGCGTAACAAAATAAAAATTTCCATTTTTTTTTTGACAATTTTTTATTTAAAAGCGTCCTATGAAAAATCTTAAAATAGTTATTATTTAATTGATTGAGATTTTAAAAGTAACTATTTAAAAAATTATATTTTTCAAATTTCTAACATCCCTTAAAGGCCCGATAAAAGGTACAGTAGATAATTTAATTTGACAATTGATTAAAAAGGGACCATATCAAATATCTTATTAAATATTTTTAATTTTAATTTATGTTATAAGGGATTTAATCTTCTCAAGAATCAAATCCAAGTGGCAATTCTTAATACGGACTATAGGATATCCTTTAAGACGAAAATTGATTAGCTGGTCTAAAATGTTAAAGAGGCCAAGGTTTCAAATTTATGAGTAGTTTGAGGGAATTTTTTGTTGTTTTCAATTTCTTTTATTTTTGGCTCAGAGTCGTCAAAATTCGAGCGACGAGCTATTTATTTTTTTTAATGCAAATTATGTAAGTAAATAAAATTAAAATAAAGTTTTAAAAACGTAATACATTTCGGACTGTTCGGTCCTCTTCAGGAGCTATAGAGAGGCTGAGGGTAAAAAGAGATTCGATGTTTTTATTTATTTGTTTATTTTTTAATGTAATCGATGCAACTTTAATGGTCAATGTTCAAGTGAAACTAACGTTAATCAATATTATAATCCAATATTTCTAATAAATCATTTTTGAAGAAAAAATATGCTCCTCTATTAGATGTTTTACAAAAACGTCATTAGTTCTTTATTTAAAATCAAATCATTTCATTTTTTTTAATAATATATATTCCAAGGACAGCATTTTCACATTTAGAAATTGAAATAATGAGACTCGGGTTGTGGCCCTCCAATCAATATATCATCATCATAACATAAATATTGTTCGAACTCTGGTGTGGAAAAATAAATAAATCAGTAAGCGGAACTATCAGCTCAACAGATCTAATGCCGGTCAAATTAACCTCTGCTCCAAATCATTTGAAAGAATCGACATGCGCCACTAGTATCCTTTTCAATCATCTCTTACTACTCTATTTGTTTGTCATCTTCGAAGACCTAGTCAGTTTTAAATATTTTTTTGTTTTCAAGGAGTTATTCCGAATATCCCATCAAAAGATTTCTTTCTTCTGAGTCTTTTGATTGATATTCCAATGTAAATATTATATTTTATATGATCGGTTTCCTTTCCAGATAGTTTGTAAGTTTATTAAATGATAATAGTAATTAATTTTCGGACTAAACACAAAAATAGAGAATTCGAATTTTAACAAATTTTCTTATTACATCATGGGTAGTCCAACCCGTTCAGTTTAGTAGTATCCTAAGTATAATAAATATTGTCTTGAAAACTATTACTATCGAAAACATATTGGCCAATTTTCGGCGTAGGGTGTTGACTGTATCGAAACTATAACTATTAATAATTATTAGTTTCAAATCTTCACTAATTCTGCAACATTCCAGGTCTATGGATACTAGAGAATGTTAAATCTTTTCGTAATTTCTCTATAACAAAAGTTTACAACTTTTTTGACTCTATCATCCTGTCAATAATTCATTGATGACTGTTAAGTGTAATGAAGTAAAATTAAAATTGATTAAATAAGGAATTATCTATTGAATGATTTTTTTCTTATTAGATTGATAGAATGCTTTATCGTGTGGAGATTTCGAAGGTCATATTGAACGCATTAATTCAAAGTATATCATAAGTTCTACTTTTGTTTTCATTTAAACGAAGACCCATTTCTTGACATTGTCGGTAACTTGCAGAGAGAATAGAATGACAAATTTACATCATTGGATAATTATCTAACCGCTGAAGGACAAAAGCCGTTGTCCTCCGCTCTGAAATGCTATGTTTACATTAATTAAGAGCATTTATAGAGATCCATTGGGAAAAAAACAACAACTTCTACTATCTCTTAAGATTTTCCTTTGGCTTATTTTTATTTCTCTCTCTCTACGTCTTTCATTATTTTGGATTAATTGCACAGAATGCAACAGATAATTATTTTCTCTTAATATGGTGTAAAAGTAAATTGATCGATTCGTGTATTCAATGAAAACAAATGCGGAGTGGATTTTGAATCCATCGTCTTAACCAGTGGGCATATACGTTCTAACAAGCGGATATCAATTTTACATGTGTCATCAAAAACTGAATCATTTTTCTAAGGATATAATTCAATGACATGTTTTATCCTAGAAAAAATAATATTGATAAATTAACATTTAGATCGATGAGCTGAAAAACGAATCAATAATAAAAATTAATAATGGTATTTTGTTAAGGTTAGCAGATTCGGTTGTTAAGACTTTAGTGGTCAATTTGGTAAAAGTGTCCATTTTTCCATGACATTACAGGTTAAATTATGAAGCTGTCTTCATGGGATAATGTAAATAGATCGAGAAAACTAGACCAACATACATATGTTAAATTTTATAAGTCGAAACGTTATTAAATATATTTATCTAATTTTTTTATGGGTGTTCATTCCCGAAAAAGTTCATTAGGTTAGAAGATTCTCTAGTTTATTATGAGAGTCTCTGCAAGATTTATTATTTTTATTTTTATTTTTTTTTTAATACAATTGTTTTCAATGATTTAGATAAAAAGGTTCCACATTTATTGACTTTAATAACTTTTAATGAATTCTGTAAAGTTTTTTTTGTTTTTATTAATATTTAAATTCTTTAGTAATAAAAGAAATAAGATATTAAAATTGTTTAAAATGAAATCAAAGAGAGTAACCGTTGCTTGTTCAATGATGAGCATCAATGGGAGGAAACCTTAACGGATTTGCTTTTTAAAAATCAAAATTTGTTAGTCTCGACAAGAAAACTCATCAATGATATTACAATAAATTTTTATGGTAAGGATGCAAAAGATATCATAATTAGCTGGCGTAAGTAGTTTTTCATTAAATCTGTGCAAGCGGTTCATGTACTTGAATCTATAATAGCTAATTATTAGAATTTTCAATGCTCTGAGTATTAAAGGAATACATTTGAATCTTAGATATTTATAAATCTGATTCATAAAGGATTGAAGGTTGTAGGATTCAAAAAAAACTCTTCTATTAAATAAGCGTGATCAAAATTTCCTTCTGCTTTTTCATTTACACATTAAGATTGTATTTTTGTTATATTTTTTGAAAAAAGAACTCTTCCTAATTATTAATTTACGCTATATTTGATAACCTTCCTGGGTTAAACCCCTGAATGATGTTATTTTATCGAACGGATATAAAATGTCAGTATTCTTTTGACACGGAATCATTATGGTCCTCATGACATAGGAGCAACAAATCTTGATTTCTTTAATGATATAACAAGGATCATTCGCATCATTATCATTATCAAACCACTTTATTAAGAGATAAGCGACACCGAGTGTGCATGACATCCGTCATGTTGTTGATTATTTGAACTTCATCCGGATCTTGGTAAAATCCAGAATGGCTTTTTACATAGGTGTATTTCATAATGAAATCATTTAAGAATATATTTATATTGTGAAATTAAAAAACTATAATGAATTATTATTGTATTTTCAATTAAAATTAGAGAATATTCAGAAATATTATTACCTATAGACAAAAATATCAGCCGGGCCTCATAATTTTTCGAAAATCTGAAACTAAAAAGTTTTCAGTGATGTTTTTTTTAGAAGGGCCTCCACATCTCCCCTTATAGCCCTCCGATCCTCCCACAATTGATCTAGATGAGTTACAAAAAAAAAAAAAAAAATAACTGAAAAATTTTTAGCTTCAGATTTTGAATGAATGATGCTGTCTCATTTTGATACAATAACATCCAAATTTAGGTTTTTAGATGTAAGATTACATTGAATTTTATCTTAGGGTTTCTAATGATTTATATGCAATATTTATTTATTTTAATTTAATTTTTGAATTGAGATTTCTATAGACACACATAAATATATAGCCCTCTTTATCCGCAAAATATTAATCTTTACTCCACTTGGGCTGATACCCCTGTTGGCCGAGCCCTGACCTAGACACACAGACTCAGGAGTCAAGTTAAATAAAAACAAGTAAAAAATATGATATTTTATTAATGATGAATATTTTAGTATTAAAACCTACAAACTAATTAGTTAAGTAAACATTTTAATCAAAAAACCAATTATATTAATGCGAATTGTTGTTACCTTAAAATATTAAAGATTTTATTTATAGAAACAAAAAAATAAATAAAATACTTTGCTTGACACCTGAGGAATTTTCATTTTCTTCAGAATTCATATTTTTATTTGATTTTTTTTTTTTGAAATAAGTAGGTTATCTTAGATAATAAAAACCTGTTTAATTTATATAATGTCATTCTATGAATAATGCTTTTTTGCAGAATGATGCTGATTATTTCTTTGAAAAGACATAAAACTACAATTAAAAATCAATCATTTGAATCCACTTTTTCTTTATCAAACATTTTCTTAAGACTAAATCCTCGAGAAAAATTTATTGCAGTTGCAAATTAATGAGATAAAAGGCGAACACAAAAAGAAGATGAAATAAATCTCCGTGACAATTCCACTTTGTGTCAAAGCCAACGTCACATAGATAACAAACACCTTAAGATTAACACCAACTTAAATCATTAACATTGAAATTACATCAGCACAGATATTACGATTGCATTAGAGAAGAGGCAGTAGACACGTATTTCTTCTAATGCAGATTGTTTCTTTGGGAGATTTGAATGAAAAAAATCAATCTAAAAGGGATTATTTATATGTCAAGAAAAATTTAGTTATATGAAACAATGATAAATCAAGATCAAAACATTTCTTTTTTTGTTAGTAAAATAGAAATTTTATCTTGGCACATGTATGTTGTTATCGTGCTATGGAACTAAATAATGGGTTATTAAAAGTCAATGAATTAATTTGAAAAGAAAGACTTAAGTTTAGTGTCTCCAAGATTTTTTGGTTGATGCCACTCTTCGACATCTCAAAAAGTGTGAGCCCCCCCCCCCCCCCCCACCTCAAGCGTAATATAGTCAACCAGGTTTTGAAAATATTATATAAATAAGTACGGTACTTCAAATCAAAGAGAAAAAAAATGTTTTAAATTGGACTAACCGGAAGGTATTCAAATTTTATTTTACAATTTTTGTTATATAAAATATATATTGACTCTGGTGATTATACAGGTTATGTGATACGAATACAATTTATTTTCTAATTGTCCCTCAAAATATCATTTTGCCCCTCTGTGGAGCTTACACTCTAGCTTAGAAAACACCTGGCCTTCTATAGATATAAATAAATTATAATATAATGATAGGGATATAAACGAAAGTAAACAAAATGCTTAATTGAATATGATTTCTCATTAAGCTTTTGATTGAGACTTGAGATAGAATTTGCATAATTTATTGATAATTCCGTTTTGATTTCACAATTAAAACGTCATTTACCAGCTCTTAGCTGTTCTCGGCAGAGGAAGATAATTTATGAAACCAGTAATAGTTTACCTAAAAAAGTATGTTTGGAGATTTATAGAGATCATAATTCATTTTCTTACTTATATTATATCAAGATAACTACGCTACACACAAAAATGACAACTAGATAAAAATTGTATGTAAAATAAAGTTCGGATAAGAGAGAGAAAAAAACACATAATATATGAGAACTCGTCCTCAAATTTAGAGATATTATATAAATTACGCACAATTGTAATAATGATCTGGTTGGAAAATGGCCTTTGTCACTTCCGTCCAAACCGGAACAAGTAATAAATTCCGAACAAAATTTTTATCCCAATTTGATTTCTGATGTCCTAATTGAATTCAATTAGATTTGTTTCAAAAGTAAACAATATCCCTAAATTCGAGATTTAATTAGAATTCATTCGAAGGGGACAAAGAGGAGAAGGACGGACGCATGACCTGAATGGAATCGAAATTGATTTCGAGAAGGAAATAAATCATTTCGAAAATTTACGACAAGATAATCCTCTTTTGATATGCGATGAGTGGGTTTTTTGAAAATGGGATTGAATTTCATTGGATTTTAAAAAGGTCATTTAGGGTCGTATGATATTGATATATTTCAAGTCCATAGTTCAAAAAGAGAAAAATGAACAGAATTTGTTTTCGAATTATCATACCCAGCCTAACGTTTGAAAAAAGAATACAATTATTTTTGGTATATTTTACAATTAATCTTTTCTTATTAGTTTGATGTTTTGGAAAAACTGATGGTCGAATCTATTTAAATATTCGATTATGAATTTTATTCCAGAATTACCTTCAGAAAGAGAAAACCCATGAAATATTCAAATATGTAATGCCTTACTGAGAGATCAATTTCAAAAATCAAAAACTCAAATCTTCAAGTGTGGTAACGTGGCTAACAAACAACATTGTTCAGTTCAAAAACGGAGATGTTCAAATCCAACAATGGTATGAGTAGGGGTAGTACGTTGGCTTAACAAAATCCAATCACTGTGGTAGGTCTGCTTCAAAACTAACATAGAATAAGAGAATACTTGTGGCTTCGAAATTTATTATGAGAAATCAAGAACACACTGATTATTCAGCATCATTGTATGCCCTATTATTGGTGACCAAAAAGAAAGGTGTAATTCATAAAGTTAACCAAATAGTAGTTTGTGTCGAAAAAAAATTCCAGATTATGTAAATATATTGAAATATTGTTTTCCATCAAGAAGGTATGGATGAAGAGAAATATTCCTAATTTATTATATATTAAAATGATATTAAGATTCATCAAACATATTTGTGTGGATAAGCCATTTTAAAACCCCTTTTAATAAATATTTCCGGATATGAAGATCCCCTATTATGATGGGCATCTTCAGTTTTTTCTTATTTGTATGATTTGATATATTTATATAAACACGATTTATTGACTAATGTTAATATTTATTTCCATGTACGATTATTTAATTTGCACTTAGAAATAGATAGTCGATGTTTTAGTAGTATTATTTGCTATTACCAAGACACATAGTATACTGATCATCTTAAATAAAAATTTATAAAAAATAACCCACTGAATTGAAAATGATAAGATTTTTGTTAATAAATTCCTTATTATACATCCCACAATGTTGAGTTTTTCTTAATAAAGATGAGAGTGAATTATTATGTCAACTTTATTCTCGCCTTCACCAGGACAGATAATTTATTTAATATTTATTTATCATGATGAAGGCAAGAATCAAGTTGCCGAAACAACACCTCAACATGCAGGCATCCAACAACTCAAGGGATGTTGTGCTTCGAGTCACCCAGAGCAGCAGATTGAAAGCCATCTTGCCTCAACAGGTTCCTGATGAAACCCTCTCTGGACTCAACAATTTCCTGATTGTCTTATACTTCTAACTCAGATCCATTTCTCTTTCCTACGTTCTACATAATGATTAAATAATCGATTTATTAACAAAAATCATTAAATATATATATATAGAGTGTGATTATTCCCCATAATAACAATAATTATATATTCACCTGACGATAGAATATAAATTTAAAAGTAAAATTTTGCAATTTTAAATTTGTTCAATATTATTTTTTTTTATTATTGAAATTGATCAGAGAAGGAGTTACACCAAAAAAGTATATCCCCCAAAGGCCTGGATTTGCCCCTCCATGGTGAAAAGAAGAAGAAAGGGGGATTTTATGGGCTGGGTAGGAGTCGAAGTTATCTGTGAATTCGGGTCTTAAAAAAATGAAGTTTTTAAGTCGCGGGAAGCTGGTGGCTGGGAACGAGTTCCAGTCTCTGATGGTCGGAGAATTGAAAATTAATTTACTTTTTTTTTTAATAATAATAAATTGTATTTAAATTTTTAAAATTGAATTTTTGCATTTCAGACAGTTGCTTAACATTTCAATACTTTAATTTTTTTTTTTTTTTTTTTTTTTTATGATAATGATGAGAGAAGGAGTTACACCAAAAAAGGTGCAACCCCTAAAGGCCTGGGTTGGCCCCTCCATCGTGAAAAGAAGAAGAAATAATTTTATGGGTTGGGCGGGGGTCGAAGGTATCTGTGGATACGGGTCTTTATTCTCGTACCAATTAGCAATAAGGGAATCTTCGAAAATATTTTCAAATCTTTCTCCGCACGACATATAACTATTAACTATGTTACTAGGCCAGGGTCTGTTGCCTATACACATATTGCATATCTTTAGTTAGACACTTGCCATACCTAAAAGTCTACTATAGACTTTTTATATCCTAGAAAAATAGCGAGGTGATAGAAATTCAAATGTATTTAGAAGATTTAGATCGGATTTATTTATGGATTCGATTCTTGAAGAATTGAAATTTGGAGGATTTTCTGTTAAATAAAATTCACCATCTAATTCTACTTTTTAATTTAAATAAGATTATTATTTTGTTTTTTGAAAGCAAAATATTTCCACATTAATTCCAGGGGCTTAGTATAGTAGGCAACTGTCATACCAAACGGATTATCATTAATGTTCTTAAAAGGTATATTTTATTTATATTTATTTCCTTCATATAATATTTTTTTTTTATTTGATTCTCATTATGAATTTAAAAAATATATAATTTACAATATGGATGTTAAGGGTGTAATACTGGTCTGGGATAATATTGGAAGCATCGACTTAATTTAAGTTTCTAGACATCATCGTTGATCTCATCACCCTTGATCCATAAATTACTCTTTCCTTCCTCTTATTTTCTACAAAAGACAATTTTCGACTTTTAATTTGGAGAAACTTTCAGAAAAAAATTCACAGATAAAGAAGCTACTCTAATGTAATGTATTATTATATTATATAAAACATGAAGGGGGGATTAGACAGAGAATCTGACAATTATGATACAAAGAGAGATAATGGCAACAAAATGGAATTTTAATTATAGTAATCTTGGCATCTATAAGGACGTTAATTGACACCTTGACATAGACAATTAATTGTCTCGGGATAATTTTCCCAATTGCCAATGCCATCCGATTTCAATTGTATTTTACTTTGTTTTGCTGTCTTTGAAGACCATCTTCGAATGCAAATAACCTCGTGAGAGGACGAAAATATACATATCTAAAGAAATAAGAAAAGAATTTAATTAGAAAAATGTAAATCTAATTTCCAATCAAGAAATTATTCTTCATCAAAATGCAATCAGAAGAGATCTTAATTGTTCTTCCTTTTTTTAGAAATTGTAATTAAATAAAATATTTATAGAATTCAAGAATCTAATTCAAATAGACAAGTTCTTAGGAGTAAATTTTCTAGAAAATTAATTCACGATATACATTCTTGTGTTATTATTATCCGATTTTAACGCACTTTCTCGGCATTGCTGCCGGAAATATTGACCTATCCCATGTTTTTGGGATTAGGCTCGGTCGATGTGCAATGAGAATTCACCCTGGCCCACATGTCTGGGGTGGTGTGCTTTTTAATTGAGAAACTTTCGTACGATATGGCAAGTTTGTAGTAAAATTACTCTTTGGCCTATCGTAAAGATATTCCTATTAAATTGTAGTTTCTCAATATTAAAATGGAAGGTCTTGGAGATAACTCCCTCCGGAGACATCACTAATGGATGAATCGATACATGGTTCAGCTTCTATATGTTTTAAGCTGAAAAGCAAGTTCCTCATATTTGTGTTTCTTCTCTATCTCGATCTTATTGAGATTATATGTGAGAGGAACTCCTATTTCAATTATTGTGGCTGTGCGTGGGTTGTTTATGAGAAGGAAATTATTAATATTATTATTATTATCCGAGTTGTTACACTTACTCAGCACTAGTGCAGGTAAACTTTCACCTACCCTGACAGTTCTTTTCTTTTCTAAGGGTTAGGCTCGGACGAAGCGAAAAAGAAATTCACCCTGGCCCGCACTCCGTTTTCAGATAATGTATTAATTGAGGAACTTGCGGACTATATGGCAAGTTTGAAGGAGTATTGCCTTCTCACCAACTCTTATTATATATGTTGGATGGCATGGCAAGTTCCTTAATGGTCTTGGGCAGTTTTTTGGAAACTACTCCCTCCGCGGAGATAACTAGTATTATTATTTATTTAATGTATCTTTTTGTATGCAAGATAGAGAATATTTTTTAAGCCAATTCAAATATATTTAAGCACAAATTTAAAAGTGTATTAGAATTTTGTGGTCGAATCTTTTGAAAACAATCTAATGTGGCCATCCATACCTTACACTTGTGTTATTAAAATAAAATGAAATATAAATCACTTTGATTGTAATTAATATAAGTTCTTAATAAACAATTGTTACAGTTCGAGGATCTTAGGACAAGTTAAAATTTTAAAATTTTAATTAATAGGTTGGGGGCGTTTCCGTTTAAAAAAATTATATTTGAGTTTTATTTGTTTTATTTGATGTATTTCTAATGTAATTATCAGCTTTTTTTTTAATTTTTTGAAAATTTTATTATATCAATTTTTATTTTTTTATTTTTTTATTTTTAACTTCCTCTCTTTTTTTGGGTAACCAACAATTTCGGGTAGATAGTTATTTAGTTAAAGTCTCAAAAGAGTACCTACATATCGTCAAAAGTCAATAGTCTACGAATTTTCCGATTTTTAACTATTGTAATTTTTTAATCAAAATTTGAACAAACTTTCAATTCTTAAACACGAATGTGATAGAATGAATAATCTTGAAGTCTAATATTTATGAGTATAAAGATCACAATGGAAACAAATACAGAAATAGAAACAATTTTCCCATATAGCCTAATTTGTTAGTTACCTCTTTTAAATTATATACCTAATTAAAGAATTAAAAATTTGAGTTAACTAAATTTGAATCCCATAACTTAAAATAATTTATTACAATATATTTGATTAATGTTAACTAAATAGCATACTAGATAATTAAATATAAAAAACTACATATTTATTTAGTTAAATTTAAAGTTAATGATTGTTAATAAAGTTTCGACATTGAAGTCAATCGGCTGGCCTTGATAGAATGTTTTCCGATCTTCTTTTATATAACTTCCTTAGTGAAACGTAAAGCCAGACCTTTATTATTGTTTTCTTTTCTAATCTGAAATCGGAGGGATATTCGTCTGTACGAACAGACAGTGCATACAGACAGTGCATATGTAAGGGAGTATCCCCCTCTCCCACTAAATCAGCACACGCAACGTCACCCTTGTTATATAAGCTTTTTATTATAAGCCAAAATCTTCTGCTCTGTTGATTAACCAAAAAGATGCCACGAAAAACGAAACCAGGTGTTTCTCATTGGAATTAATTCGGTTTTAATTTTTGAATTTTTTTTCCTTTCTGTTTTATTACTCTACTAGTTATGTAATTTGTATGTACTCCGAGCACGTAAGTCTAATAGCAACTTAAACAAAAATTAAGCGAAAGCTATCCTTATTCATTATCAGTCTCGATGCTATGTTAGTTTTAAATGTTAGGTAGCAATAATTAGATGAAGTCTGATAATTTTTATGTATAATAATAACTGAACTTTCATTTTTTTTTTCAAGAATCATCCTCTGAATTTTTTTTTATTTAATGGAATTTTTAAATACTGGCCTATTCAGAAATAAATTTCTAATATATCTTGTCCGTTTTGTATTCGGTCCAGTGGGGTCAGAGGGTCGGTGACTGAGCAACTGATTTGTGCTGGTAACTTTATACCCCGGCATAGGTAAAACAAAATTGAAATGCTTTTCTAATCTACATAATTGAGATACAGCTATGTAATAATAGTATATGGTTCGAAAAGAAAATTAAAATTAAAATTGAGCTATCACATGTATGAGAGGGGGGTTGAACCCCTTGACCCCACCCCACCCCCCCACCCCAAAAAAAAATTCCTACGTCCCTAGTTAGGTCTGACATTTTGATCACAATTACAGTTATCGAAACGCCGTATATTTATGTTTGTGTATATTAATTTATTAGTGTTTTAAAAAATTTAATAAAACTTGACTTCTCCCACTGAACTTGAAATCAACTCCACAAATAGGTGTCAAAACGTCATGCATTCTGATGAGGGTTTCTCTATGAAAATGTTCCCCCCAACAGATTTTACTCGAAAGTTTTCTTTTCTTAAGCAACTCAACCATTAAAGTATTAAACTTGCAATTTGCAATTCTTGATTAATTTTTCCAGTACAAGTACCTTGTTTTTATTATTTGTCTGATTTATTGGTTTTGAAAGTTTTATGTATTTTTTAATTTTTGCTTATTTAATTTTATTATTTTAATAAATCTTTTATTTATTTGTATACTCGTAATGTTGTTGATTTTAATTTATTTATTTATATATTTTTTTTTGTTTTTAATTGTTTTGGTTTTGTAAGCAGAACTTTATCATATACCTATACAAATTTTCACATTGATGAATTGTTTAACAGTGTATTCCAGTGTTTTTCAAACCGTGGGTCGCGACCCTCTGGGGGCTCGCGAAGCCTCAGTAAAAAAAAAAAGTTTAAAAATATATTTTTATTGAGAAAACGAATCGAAGAAAAATATGTCTGTTTTAGGTAATTAATTGTGTATTTAGCCAATACCTAATTATAAAAATTAATACAAATGTTGTACGAATTTTGTAACATAATAAAATAGAGGTTACAAATAACAGGGGGTAGGGGGTTGAGAAAATTGTTTTCATACTAAGGGGGTTGCGTCATGAAAAAGGTTGAAAAACACTGGTGTATTCTAATTCAAACACTCACACTGCACTGGAGAGAGCTACGCATGAGAACTTTAAAATTTCTAATATAGTGAAAAATTTAAAGTACTTATGAGATGTGCCATTGTTATATAATCCCTAATACAATTAGAATGACTATTTTTTAAATAATTTAATAATTCTCAATATGTTTCAATATACATATATACATTTTATTATAATTATTAATATTTGTGTTTTGGTTATTATTTTTATAAATTTACATTTTACTTGCTTGGCAACATGTTTCCAGCAAGTAAATTTACATTCTCGCATTGGGTTGATTGAGATATCAACCAAAGTGGGATGCACTGGGTTCAATAAACTCCCAGAATAAGACGTTTCGGGATAAATTTTATTGGGCGAACCTCAGTTATTGGTAAATATACACATATTAATTCCCAATAACTGAGGATGGCCCAATACAATTTAGCTCGAAACGTCTAATGCTGGAAGTTTTGTTGAACCCGGTGCATCCCACTTTGGCTGATATCTCCATCAACCCACTCAATTATAATCACAGCCACTCTTATTTTTTAAATGATAATTTCCACAAATCTTTAAAAGTGGAAAGCTTAAATTAATGAGATCATTGTGTGGTAGCTTTGTAAGGTAAGGGGCGTCATTTACGTCACACAGTAAGAAGGGAGGGGGCATCTAAGAATTTTGAAAATACTATGTGGATCGATGAAAAAGAAATTGACTATAATCTCATTGCAAATATCATAGATTATAATTATCAAGAATGTGGCATGCCGGTAATTGCAAATTTAAAGGATTGGTGCGCATGTCCATGGACTGAAGAATAATAATTTATTTTTTATTAATCATAAAAATTTATTTATAATTCAATAGTAATAGAAATAGTGAATAATGTGTTAAATTCCGTGTGACGTAATTTATGGACGGCCCTTAAGTAGTTATTTTTTTATGTTTTTTTTAAATATACGGAATATAATATATGCCTATATATATACAATACATTAAGAGCTAAGGAGAAATTAATTATTTCTATTAGTTTACGCTAATTTTCCACCTCCATCTAGATCTAGGTAGATAAACTATAAAAAATTAACCCTAAGTTTAATTAGAGATATTTTTAACTTAAAATAATAAAATCAAATTCCCAACACCAACTAGCAAAAAAATTTGCCATAAAAAAAATTAACTCTAATTTGAATAACATATATTTTTATCTTAAAAGTATAAAATCTAATTCCCACCACCAATTAGTAAAAAAAAGTGCTATAAAAAATTAACCCTAGGTTGAATAAGAGATATTTTAATGTTAAAAGAATAAAATCTATTTTAATTTAAAAATTGAAAATTAATTTAAGTCACTTTTAGACGAATATTTTAGAAATTAAATACATCCAAATTTTATTGTTGATGTTAAGTTCTTTCCGAGAAATCTTTTCGGAAAGGGGCTGATTGCAATGAGAGAGCTCATTGGGCGATGGGATCGCCACATCCCTACGCCAGATAATTTGGAAGTTGGAAGTGAAAAATTTGGTTTTTAAAATTAATTTAATTCAAATTCATTTTTGGACAAATATTTTAATAAATAAATACATCAGAATTTTATTGTTGATTTTTGATTTTCTCAATTTATGTAGTTTTGGGTTAAAACACCAACAAGCGTCCATTCTCCACAATTAAATTAATAGATTTATATCCTTAAAACATTTTTAATTTTAATAATCATTATTCTATTCATTTTGTTTTGCATAATTTTAGTTTCTTATTTTTTCTCTGACTCTTTTTAGAAATATGTTCTATTTTTTTTTTTTTTTTTTTATTTAATTTGTTTTGTATTGATAATTTGATTTGAAAATGTGTTTTTTTACACGGACTTATTATATCAATATACCTACAATTTTACAATTTTAAGAGCTATTTATACATAGATAAATGATATTTTCGATTTATTTATTTTTTTTTGGTTTCGTATAATTTTTTATTTTTATTTTTTCAATTTTCTCAATCAATTGTTTTTCTTAATTTTTGTTTCTTTTTTTCTTTGATTTATAATCTTTTTACAACTATTTTACGATTTTTTTTTGATTTTTTTGATTTGTTTTGTTATTATTGGATCCATGAGAATATGTTCTTTTAAATACGTTGGGGAAGGGTGGGCATAGTGACCACGCTAAAGATTGCTGATTTTTTAAACTGCAATCTATGCATAGAGATCAAAATTAGTGGTTATATACTTTAACTATCCGTATACCTTAATTAAATTTTAAATCACCTTAGGAATAAGTTAAGCGCCTGAAAAATTAAATTTACATAAATTACCCAAATAGACACTTTACTTGATACGGTCGGGAAAAGTGGACACTTAGCTTCAAAGTAAAAAAATAAGTGATGAAAACCGGTTTAAATTTAGAAAATAATTTAATTAAATTAAATTAGACAACATCTTATTTATTTTAAATTATAATTGTTTATCGACGTTGACTCGTTGTGGTTGAGTCCAGGGGTAGGAAAAAATAATAATTTTGAAAGCTTTGGTTTGTGATGGAATTGGAAGGCGTGTGAATATATTTTAAACAAATATGTAATTCATTTATTGAAAAGATACAAAAGTTCACATGTGCGAGAATTAAATGAAAAAAATGAAGTCTTTATAAGACGCTATTGAAGAAGTTGGAAAGTTGTTCGCCATTTTGCCCGGATTGACGACATTATAGAACAGGTGTTCTTTCTTAACGACCTGATGGAACTAAGCGATCACCAAAGCAGAATTTTGTAGTCAAGTACTACACTTCCAATAAATTCACCTTGAAAAACTGTAAGTGACTTGGTTTCATAGTGATTAAGTCACAAATTGAGCACTTCCCTAACATCAGGATTGTCAAAAACTGTAAAATTTCTAATAACGTCGAGAGACGACACATTAACCAGATCAGCCTTTCTTAGTCCCATTAAGTCTTTGTGACTACTTTACCCGCAGAGGCTACTAAACCCCCCCTTCCCCTACTTATTAAAAGAATATACAAATTTTATTTACAATTTTTACAGCTATATATACCTATATTCATATAATAAATTTATTTCATTTTTTTGTTTTCGTATTCTGGTTTATTTTACCCATTTTTTTGTGTTAGTATTATTGTTGATTTTCCATTTTTTAATAATTTTTTTGTTGTTTTTATTATTTTTCATTTTTTTGTTGACGT
>JALMQS010000099.1:101594344-101646779 GCA_024734495.1 Forficula auricularia
GTAAAATTACTCTTTGGCCTATCGTAAAGATATTCCTATTAAATTGTAGCTTTTATCATTAAAATGGAAGGTCTTGGAGATAACTCCTCCGGAGACATCACTAATGGATGAATCGATACATGGTTCGGGCTTCTATATGTTTTAAGCTGAAAAGCAAGTTCCTCATATTTGTGTTTCTTCTCTATCTCGATCTTATTGAGATTATATGTGAGAGGAACTCCTATTTCAATTATTGTGGCTGTGCGTGTTGTTTATGAGAAGGAAATTATTAATATTATTATTATTATCCGAGTTGTTACACTTACTCAGCACTAGTGCAGGTAAACTTTCACTCACCCTGACAGTTCTTTTCTAAGGGTTAGGCTCGGACGAAGCGAAAAAGAAATTCACTCTGGCTCCGCACTCCGTTTTCAGATAATGTATTAATTGAGGAACTTGCGGACTATATGGCAAGTTGAAGGAGTATTGCTTTCTCACCAACTCTTATTATATATGTTACGGCAAGTTCCTTAATGGTCTTGGGTGTTTTTTGAAACTACTCTCCGCGGAGATAACTAGTATTATTATTTATTTAATGTATCTTTTTGTATGCAAGATAGAGAATATTTTAAGCTAATTCAAATATATTTAAGCACAAATTTAAAAGTGTATTAGAATTTTGTGGTCGAATCTTTTGAAAAACAATCTAATGTGCCATTCATACCTTACACTTGTGTTATTAAAATAAAATGAAATATAAATCACTTTGATTGTAATTAATATAAGTTCTTAATAAACAATTGTTACAGTTCGAGGATCTTAGGACAAGTTAAAATTTTAAAATTTTAATTAATAGGTTGGGGCGTTTCCGTTTAAAAAAAAATTATATTTGAGTTTTATTTGTTTTATTTGATGTATTTCTAATGTAATTATCAGCTTTTTTTTTAATTTTTTGAAATTTTATTATATCAATTTTTATTTTTTTATTTTTTATTTTTAACTTCTCTCTCTTTTTTTGGGTAACCAACAATTTCGGGTAGATAGTTATTTAGTTAAAGTCTCAAAAGAGTACCTACATATCGTCAAAAGTCAATAGTCTACGAATTTTCCGATTTTTAACTATTGTAATTTTTTAATCAAAAATTTGAACAAACTTTCAATTCTTAAACACGAATGTGATAGAATGAATAATCTTGAAGTCTAATATTTATGAGTATAAAGATCACAATGGAAACAAATACAGAAATAGAAACAATTTTCCCATATAGCCTAATTTGTTAGCTACTAAATTATATACCTAATTAAAGAATTAAAAATTTGAGTTAACTAAATTTGAATCCCATAACTTAAAAATAATTTATTACAATATATTTGATTAATGTTAACTAAATAGCATACTAGATAATTAAATATAAAAAACTACATATTTATTTAGTTAAATTTAAAGTTAATGATTGTTAATAAAGTTTCGACATTGAAGTCAATCGGCTGGCCTTGATAGAATGTTTTCCGATCTTCTTTATATAACTTCCTTAGTGAAACGTAAAGCCAGACCTTTATTATTGTTTTCTTTTTCTAATCTGAAATCGGAGGGATATTCGTCTGTACGAACAGACAGTGCACAGACAGTGCATAGGTGAGTATCCCCCTCTCCCACTAAATCAGCACACGCAACGTCACCTTTGTTATATAAGCTTTTTATTATAAGCCAAAATCTTCTGCTCTGTTGATTAACCAAAAGATGCCACGTAAAACGAAACCAGGTGTTTCTCATTGGAATTAATTCGGTTTTTTTAATTTTTGAATTTTTTTCCTTTCTGTTTTATTACTCTACTAGTTATGTAATTTGTATGTACTCCGAGCACGTAAGTTCAATAGCAACTTAAACAAAAATTAAGCGAAAGCTATCCTTATTCATTATCAGTCTCGATGCTATGTTAGTTTTAAATGTTAGGTAGCAATAATTAGATGAAGTCTGATAATTTTTGGTGTATAATAATAACTGAACTTTCATTTTTTTTTTCAAGAATCATCCTCTGAATTTTTTTTTATTTAATGGAATTTTTAAATACTGGCCTATTCAGAAATAAATTTCTAATATATCTTGTCCGTTTTGTATTCGGTCCAGTGGGGTCAGAGGGTCGGTGACTGAGCAACTGATTGGAAATGGTAACTTTATACCCCGGCATAGGTAAAACAAAAATTGAATGCTTTTCTAATCTACATAATTGAGATACAGCTATGTAATAATAGTATATGGTTCGAAAAGAAAATTAAAATTAAAATTGAGCTATCACATAAGCGAGAGGGGGGTTGAACCCCTTGACCCCACCCCACCCCCCCCACCCCAAAAAAAAATTCCTACGTCCCTAGTTAGTCTGACATTTTGATCACAATTACAGTTATCGAAACGCCGTATATTTATGTTTGTGTATATTAATTTATTAGTGTTTTAAAAAATTTAATAAAACTTGACTTCTCCCACTGAACTTGAAATCAACTCCACAAATAGGTGTCAAAACGTCATGCATTCTGATGAGGGTTTCTCTATGAAAATGTTCCCCCCCAACAGATTTCCCCCCCCCCCCCCCCCCCTTTTTTTTTTTTTTTTACTCGAAAGTCTTTCTTTTCTTAAGCAACTCAACCATTAAAGTATTAAACTTGCAATTTGCAATTTTTGATTAATTTTTCCAGTACAAGTACCTTGTTTTTATTATTTGTCTGATTTATTGGTTTTGAAAGTTTTATGTATTTTTTAATTTTTGCTTATTTAATTTTATTATTTTAATAAATCTTTTATTTATTTGTATACTCGTAATGTTGTTGATTTTAATTTATTTATTTATATATTTTTTTGTTTTTAATTGTTTTGGCTTGTAAGAACTTTTTTTATCATATACCTATACAAATTTTCACATTGATGAATTGTTTAACAGTGTATTCAGTGTTTTTCAAACTGTCGCGTGACCCTCTGGGGGCTCGCGGTTTCAGTAAAAAAAAAGTTTAAAAATATATTTTTATTGAGAAAACGAATCGAAGAAAAATATGTCTGTTTTAGGTAATTAATTGTGTATTTAGCCAATACTAATTATAAAAATTAATACAAATGTTGTACGAATTTTGTAACATAATAAAATAGAGGTTACAAATAACAGGGTAGTTGAGAAATTGTTTTCATACTAAGGGGGTTGCGTCATGAAAAGGTTGAAAAACACTGGTGTAATTTACCCAAACACTCACACTGCACTGGAGAGAGCTACGCATGAGAACTTTAAAATTTCTAATATTAGTGAAAAATTTAAAGTACTTATGAGATGTGCCATTGTTATATAATCCCTAATACAATTAGAATGACTATTTTTTAAATAATTTAATAATTCTCAATATGTTTCAATATACATATATACATTTTATTATAATTATTAATATTTGTGTTTTGGTTATTATTTTTATAAATTTACATTTTACTTGCTTGGCAACATGTTTCCAGCAAGTAAATTTACATTTTCGCATTGTTGATTGAGATATCAACCAAAGTGGATTTAATTGTCAATAAACTCCCAGAATAAGACGTTTCGGGATAAATTTTATTGGGCGAACCTCAGTTATTGGTAAATATACACATATTAATTCCCAATAACTGAGGATGGCCCAATACAATTTAGCTCGAAACGTCTAATGCTGGAAGTTTTATTGAACCCGGTGCATCCCACTTTGGCTGATATCTCCATCAACCCACTCAATTATAATCACAGCCACTCTTATTTTTAAATGATAATTTCCACAAATCTTTTAAAAGTGGAAAGCTTAAATTAATGAGATCATTGTGTGGTAGCTTTTGTAAGGTAAGGGGCGTCATTTACGTCACACAGTAAGAAGGAGGGGCATCTAAGAATTTTGAAAATACTATGTGGATCGATGAAAAAAGAAATTGACTATAATCTCATTGCAAATATCATAGATTATAATTATCAAGAATGTGGCATGCCGGTAATTGCAAATTTAAAGGATTGGTGCGCATGTCCATGGACTGAAGAATAATAATTTATTTTTTATTAATCATAAAAATTTATTTATAATTCAATAGTAATAGAAATAGTGAATAATAACAACGCGCAGGATGTAATTTATGGACGGCCCTTAAGTAAAGTTATTTTTTTATGTTTTTTTTAAATATACGGAATATAATATATGCCTATATATACAATACATGAGCTAAGGAGAAATTAATTATTTCTATTAGTTTACGCTAATTTTCCACTCCATCTAGATCTAGGTAGATAAACTATAAAAAATTAACCCTAAGTTTAATTAGAGATATTTTTAACTTAAAATAATAAAATCAAATTCTAACACCACCAACTAGCAAAAAATTTGCCATAAAAAAAATTAACTCTAATTTGAATAACATATATTTTTATCTTAAAAGAGAAATCTAATTCTACCACCAATTAGTAAAAAAAAGTGCTATAAAAAATTAACCCTAGGTTGAAATGAGATATTTTAATGTTAAAAGAATAAAATCTATTTTAATTTAAAATTGAAAATTAATTTAAGTCACTTTTAGACGAATATTTTAGAAATTAAATACATCCAAATTTTATTGTTGATGTTAAGTTCTTTCCGAGAAATCTTTTTCGAAAGGGGCTGATTGCAATGAGAGAGCTCATTGGGCGATGGGATCGCCACATCCCTACGCCAGATAATTTGGAAGCTGGGTGAAAAAATTTGGTTTTTAAAATTAATTTAATTCAAATTCATTTTTGGACAAATATTTTAATAAATAAATACATCAGAATTTTATTGTTGATTTTTGATTTTCTCAATTTATGTAGTTTTGGGTTAAAACACCAACAAGCGTCCATTCTCCACAATTAAATTAATAGATTTATATCCTTAAAACATTTTTAATTTTAATAATCATTATTCTATTCATTTTGTTTTGCATAATTTTAGTTTCTTATTTTTTCTCTGACTCTTTTTAGAAATATGTTCTATTTTTTTTTTTTTTTTTTATTTAATTTGTTTTGTATTGATAATTTGATTTTGAAAATGTGTTTTTTTACACGGACTTATTATATCAATATACCTACAATTTTACAATTTTAAGAGCTATTTATACATAGATAAATGATATTTTCGATTTATTTATTTTTTTTTGGTTTCGTATAATTTTTTTATTTTTATTTTTTCAATTTTCTCAATCAATTGTTTTTCTTAATTTTTGTTTTTTTCTTTGATTTATAATCTTTTTACAACTATTTTACGATTTTTTTATTTTTTGATTTGTTTTGTTATTATTGGATCCATGAGAATATGTTCTTTAAATACGTTGGGGAAGGCGGGCATAGTGACCACGCTAAAGATTGCTGATTTTTTAAACTGCAATCTATGCATAGAGATCAAAATTAGTGGTTATATACTTTAACTATCCGTATACCTTAATTAAATTTTAAATCACCTTAGGAATAAGTTAAGCGCCTGAAAATTAAATTTACATAAATTACCCAAATAGACACTTTACTTGATACGGTCGGGTGGACACTTAGCTTCAAAGTAAAAAAATAAGTGATGAAAACCGGTTTAAATTTAGAAAATAATTTAATTAAATTAAATTAGACAACATCTTATTTATTTTAAATTATAATTGTTTATCGACGTTGACTCGTTGTGGTTGAGTCCAGGGGTAGTGGAAAAAATAATAATTTTGAAAGCTTTTAGTTTGTGATGGAATTGGAAGGCGTGTGTGAATATATTTTAAACAAATATGTAATTCATTTATTGAAAAGATACAAAAGTTCACATGCGAGAATTAAATGAAAATGAAGTCTTTATAAGACGCTATTGAAGTTGGAAAGTTGTTCGCCATTTTGCCCGGATTGACGACATTATAGAACAGGTGTTCTTCTTAACGACCTGATGGAACTAAGCGATCGCCAAAGCAGAATTTTGTAGTCAAGTACTACACTTCCAATAAATTCACCTTGAAAAACTGTAAGTGACTTGGTTTCATAGTGATTAAGTCCAAATTGAGCACTTCCCCTAACATCAGGATTGTCAAAACTGTAAAATTTCTAATAACGTCGAGAGACGACACATTAACCAGATCAGCCTTTCTTAGTCCCATTAAGTCTTTGTGACTACTTTACCCGCAGAGGCTACTAAACTCTCCTTCCTACTTATTAAAAGAATATACAAATTTTATTTACAATTTTTACAGCTATATATACCTATATTCATATAATAAATTTATTTCATTTTTGTTTTCGTATTCTGGCTTATTTTACCCATTTTTTTGTGTTAGTATTATTGTTGATTTTCCATTTTTTAATAATTTTTTTGTTGTTTTTATTATTTTTCATTTTTTTGTTGACGTTGATTTTCTATTTTTTATTATTTTTTTGTAGTTTTTTTTTTAGTAGGATGTCTGGTTCTGATGTTCTTTCCGAGACTATTTTCGGAAAGTGGCTGATTGCAATGAGCGGGCTCATTGGGCGATGGGGTCGCCACATCCCTACGCCAGATAATTAATTTCGAAGTGAAAAAATTTGTTTTAAAATTAATTTAATTCAAATTCACGTTTAGACGAATATTTTAAAAATTAAATAGGTTATGAGTATTTTGTAGTTTTTATTTTTAACATAATATATATTTTCTATATTTATTCAAAAGGATCAAAATTTAAAACTTTTATTTGGACTCTTTTTTTAATTGAAATTAAAACCTTGATTATATTAGTTTTATTTTTGCTTAATTTTTGTTTCTTTTTTTCTTTGATTTATACTCTTTTTACAACTATTTTACTATTTTTTTTTTTGATTTTTTGATTTGTTTTGTATAGAGATCATAATCTGCGGTTATGTACTACAACTATGCATGTAGCTAAATTAAATTTTAGTATAATTGTTTATTTTTATTTTTTCAATTTTTTTCAATCAATAGTTTTTCTTAATTTTTGTTTCTTTTTTTCTTTGATTTATAATCTTTTAACAACTATTTTACGATTTTTTTTTTGATTTTTTTAATTTGTTTTGTTATTATAGTTCAATGAGAATATGTTCTTTTAAATACGTTGGGGAAGGGTCGGCATAGTGGCCACGCTAAAGATTGCTGATTTTTTAAACTGACTTGCAATCTATGTGTAGAGATCAAAATTAGTGGTTATGTACTTCAATTATCCTTGTACCTAAATTAAATTTTAAATCACCTTGGAAATGAGTTAAGCACCTGAAAAATTAAATTTACAAAAATTACCCAAATAGACACTTTACTTGATACGGTCGGGAAAAGTGGACAATTAACTTCAAAGTAAAAAAATAAGTGATGAAAATATGTTTAAATTTATAAAATAATTAATTTAAATTAAATTAGCCAACATCTTTTTTATTTAAAATTAAAATTGTTTTTCGACGTTGACTCGTGATGGTTAAGTCACGGGGCAAAGAAAAAATAATTTTGAAAGCTTTGATTTGTGATCGAATTGGAAGCCCTGTGAATATATTTAAGACAAAAATATAATTTGTTTATTGAAAAGATACAAAAGTTCACATGTGCGAGAATTTAATGAAAAAAATGAAGTCTTTATAAGACGCTATTGAAAAAGTTGAAAAGTTGATCGCCAGTTTGCCCAGATTGACGACATTATAGAACAAGTGTTCTTTCTTAACGACCTGATGGAACTAAGCGATCGCCAAAGCAGAATTTTATAGTCAAGTACTGCACTTCCAATACAATTAACTTGAAAAACTGTAAGTGCATTGGTTTCATAGTGATTAAGTCACAAATTGTGCACTTCCCTTACATCAGTATGGTCAAAGTCAGCAAAAATTCTACTAATGTCGAGAGACGACACATTAACCAGATCAGGCTTTCTTAGACCCCTTAAGTCTTTGTGACTATTTTAACAGCAGTGGCTACTAAACCCATCCTTCTCCTACTTATTAAAAGAATATACAAATTTTATTTACAATTTTTACAGCTATATATACCTATATTCATATTATAAATTTATTTCATTTTTTTGTTTTCGTATTATTGTTTATTTTATCCATTTTGTTTTTTGTTGTTTTTTTGTTGTTTTTTATATTTATTAAATTTTTTTGTGTTAGTATTATTGTTGATTTTCCATTTTTTAATAATTTTTTTGTTGTTTTTATTATTTTTCATTTTTTTGTTGACGTATTATTGTTGATTTTCTATTTTTTATTATTTTTTTGTAGTTTTTTTTTTTAGCAGGCTGTCTGGTTTTGATGTTCTTTCCGAGACTATTTTCGGAAAGTGGCTGATTGCAATGAGCGGGCTCATTGGGCGATGGGGTCGCCACATCCCTACGCCAGATAATTAATTTCGAAGTGAAAAATTTGGTTTTTACAATTAATTTAATTCAAATTCAGGTTTAGACGAATATTTTAAAAATTAAAAGGGTTATGAGATTTTTGAAGTTTTTATTTTTTACATAATATATATTTTCTATATTTATTCTAAAGTTTCAAAATTTAAAACTTTTATTTGGACTCTTTTTTTGAATTGAAATTCAAACCTTAATTATATTAGTTTTATTTTTGCTTAATTTTTGTTACTTTTTTTTCTTTGATTTATAATTTTTTTACAACTATTTTACTATTTTTTTTTTGATTTTTGATTTTGTTTTGTATAGAGATCATAATCTGCGGTTATGTACTACAACTATGCATGTAGCTAAATAATATTTTCGTATCATTGTTTATATTTATTTTTTCAATTTTTTTCAATCAATAGTTTTTCTTAATTTTTGTTTCTATTTTTCTTTGATTTTTAATCTTTTTACAACTATTTTACGATTTTTTTTTTTTGATTTTTTGATTTGTTTTGTTATTATTAGATCCATGAGAATATGTTCTTTTAAATACGTTGAGGAAGGGTCGGCATAGTGGCCACGCTAAAGATTGCTGATTTTTTAATCTGACTTGCAATCTATGTAGAGAGATCAAAATTAGTGGTTATGTACTTCAACTATCCTTGTACCTAAATTAAATTTTAAATCACCTTAGGAATAAGTTAAGCCCCTGAAAAATTAAATTTACAAAAATTACCCAAACAGACACTTTACTTGATACGGTCGGGAAAATTGGACACTTAACATCTACTTAAAAAATAAGTGATAATAACATTTTTAAATTTATAAAATAATTAAATTAAATTAAATTAGCCAATATCTTTTTTATTTTAAATTATAATTGTTTTTCGACGTTGACTCGTGATGGTTGAGTCACGGAGTAGAGAAAAAATAATTTCGAAAGCTTTGATTTGTGATCGAATTGGAAGCCCTGTGAATATATTTTAGACAAAAATATAATTTGTTTATTGAAAAGATACAAAAGTTCACATGTGCGAGAATTTAATGAAAAAAATGAAGTCTTTATAAGACGCTATTAAAAAAGTTGAAAAGTTGATCGCCAGTTTGCCCAGATTGACGACATTATAGAACAAGTGTTCTTTTTCAACGACCTGATGGAACTAAGCGATCGCCAAAGCAGAATTTTGTAGTCAAGTACTGCACTTCCAATACAATTAACTTGAAAACTGTAAGTGCATTGGTTTCATAGTGATTAAGTCACAAATTGTGCACTTCCCTTACATCAGTATGGTCAAAGTCAGCAAAAATTCTACTAATGTCGAGAGATGACACATTAACCAGATCAGGCTTTCTTAGACCCTCTAAGTCTTTGTGACTATTTTAACAGCAGTGGCTACTAAACCAATTTTTCCTACTTATTAAAAGAATATACAAATTTTATTTACAATTTTTACAGCTATATATACCTATATTCATATTATAAATTTATTTCATTTTTGTTTTCGTATTATTGTTTATTTTATCCATTTTGTTTTTGTTTTTTTGTTTGTTTTTATATTTTATTAAATTTTTTTGTGTTAGTATTATTGTTGATTTTTCCATTTTTTAATAATTTTTTTTTGTTGTTTTTATTATTTTTCATTTTTTTGTTGACGTATTATTGTTGATTTTCTATTTTTTATTATTTTTTTGTAGTTTTTTTTTTAGCAGGCTGTCTGGTTTTGATGTTCTTTCCGAGACTATTTTCGGAAAGTGGCTGCTACAATGAGCGAGAGCTCATTGGGCATTGAGAGTCGCCACATCCCTACGCCAGATAATTAATTTCGAAGGGAAAATTTGGTTTTTAAAATTAATTTATTTCAAATTAAAGTTTAAAGAAATATTTAAAATATTAAATATATCAAAATTGTAATGTTGATCTGATGGTCTTTTGTAGTTTTTTAGTTTTTACATAACTTTACTATACTTTCTATATTTATTCTGAAAGCATCAAAATTTAAAACTTATATTTGGACAATTTTTTTCTAATTTTAATTGAAATTATTGTATGATTTTTTTGTAGGTTTGATTTTTTACATAATATATATTTTCTATATTTATTCTGAAAACATCAAATTTTAAATTTTTATTTGTACCATTTATTTTTTTAATTGAAATTAAACCCTTAATTCTCATAGGTTTGTGTTGGTTAATTTTATTTCTCTGCTTTATACTCCTTTTACAACTATTTTACGATTTTTTTTTGATTTTTTTGATTTGTTTTGTTATGTGTTGACAGTGATCCACACCAATTACTCTATGTTCTATTAAATACGTTGGGGAAGCGTAGGCATAGTGGCCCCGGTATAGATTGCTGATTTTTTAAATTGACTTGAAGCCTATGTATAGACATCAATTTAGTGGTTATATACTTCAACTATACCGTTACCAAAAAAAATTTTTAAATCGCCTTAGGAATAAGATAAGCACCTTAAAAATTAAATTGACATAAATTACCCAAAAATACACTTAACCTCAAACTCTCAGGAAAAGTGTACACTTAACTTCTAAATAAAACATAAGTGATAAAAAATGGTTTAAATGTAGAAAATAATTAAATTAAATTAAACAACATCTTATTTAATTTAAGATGTATCTTTAGAATTATCTTATATGATACAACTAAGGAGAATGATATCAATTCAAATGATGTTATTACGGATGAAATAGTCAAACAACTGCATATCTAATTGAACGGGACAATATCCAGGAGATCTTTTAGTCCCATGTTTCTCCTGAAGGAATCGTTTATCTTCAACATAGATCAGATATACCTAGATATGTAGAAAAACTATTAAATCAATTTGGAGAATTAACTAATAATGAAAATGAAATTCTCCAATTGCGTAATGAATAAATTAAATTGACATAAATTATCCAAATAGACACTTAACCTGACCCGTCTGGAAAAGTGGACACTTAAATTCTAAGTAAAACTTAAGTGATAAAAAGAGGTTTAAATATAGAAAATAATTTTTTTTTCCTTTGGCCTTGGTGGACACCATTTGGCCATCATTTG
Source organism: Forficula auricularia (assembly GCA_024734495.1). Lineage (NCBI taxonomy): Eukaryota > Metazoa > Arthropoda > Insecta > Dermaptera > Forficulidae > Forficula > Forficula auricularia. The sequence continues at coordinate 101,605,717 of JALMQS010000099.1, forward strand.
TAAGAAAATAATTAAATTAAATTAAACAACATCTTATTTAATTTAAGATATATCTTTAGAATTATCTTATATGATACAACTAAGGAGGATGATATCAATTCAAATGATGTTATTACGGATGAAATAGTCAAACAACTGCAAAACTCCCAATTGGAAGGGGACAATATCAAGGAGATCTTTTTGTCCCATGTTTCTCCTGAAGGAATCGTTTATCTTCAACATAGATCAGATATACAAAGCTATGTAGAAAAACTATTAAATCAATTTGGAAAATTAACTAATAATGAAAATGAAATTCTGCCATTGCGTAATGCAAATATTAAATTGACATAAATTACCCAAATAGACACTTAACATGACACGTCGGGAAAAGTGGACACTCAACTTCCAATTAAAACTTAAGTGATAACAACAAGTTTAAATATAGAAAATAATTAAATTAAATTAAACAACATCTTATTTAATTTAAGATATATCTTTAGAATTATCTTATATGATACAACTAAGGAGAATGATATCAATTCAAATGATGTTATTACTGTTGAAATAGTCAAACAACGGCAAGAGCCCCAACTGGAAGGGGACAATATCCAGGAGATCTTTTTGTCCCATGTTTCTCCTGAAGGAATCGTTTATCTTCAACATAGATCAGATATGCAAAGCTATGTAGAAAAACTATTAAATCAATTTGGAGAATTAACTAATAATTAAAATGAAATTCTCCTATTGCGTAATGAAAAAATTAAATTGACATAAATTACCCAAATAGACACTTAACATGACACGTCGGGAAAAGTGGACACTTAACTTATAAGTAAAACTTAAGAGATAAAAACAGGTTTAAATATAGAAAATAATTAAATTAAATTAAACTACATCTTATTTAATTTAAGATATCTCTTTAGAATTATCTTATATGATACAACTAAGGAGAATATTATCAATTCAAATGATGTTATTACTGATGAAATAGTCAAACAACTGCAAGAGCCCCAATTGGAAGGGGACAATATCCAGGAGATCTTTTTGTCCCATGTTTCTCCTGAAAGAATCGTTTATGTTCAACATAGATCAGATATACAAAGCTATGTAGAAAAACTATTAAATCAATTTGGAGAATTAATAATGAAAATGAAAATGAAAATCTGATTTTCTTTCCGAGCGGTCTCTCGGAAACGGGCTGATTGCAATGAGAGGTCTCATTGGGCGATGGGGTCGCTACATCCCTACGCCAGATAATTAATTTCGAAGTGAAAAATTTGGTTTTTAGATTTAATTTAATTCAAATTCATTTTTTGACAAATATATTAAAAATTAAATATATCAAAATTTAATTTTTGATGTTATGATTTTTGTAGTTTTTATTTTTTACGTAATATATACTTTCTATATTTATTCTGAAAGCATCAAAATTTAAAACATTTATTTGGACCATTTTTTTTCTTTTTTTTTAATTGAAATTAAACCCTTCATTTTATTAGTTTTGTTTTGCTTAAATTTTGTTTCTTTTTTTTAGGCTTTTTGTTTTCTTTACAACTATTTTACGATTTTTTTTTTGTTTTTTTGATTTGTTTTGTTTTGTTGGCTGCTTGAGATTAAATGACTATATGTTCTATTAAATACTTTGGGGACGGTTCGGCATAGTGGCCACGCTAAAGATTGATGATTTTTTAAACTGACTTGCAATTTATGTATAGACATCAAAATTAGTGGTTATATACTTCAACTATCCTTGTACTTAAAATAAATTTTAAATCACCTTAGAAATAAGTTAAACATCTGAAAAAATTAAATTGACAAAAGTTACCCAAATAGACACTGTATCTGACACGGTCGGGAAAAGTTAACACTTAACTTATAGCTATCTACAGTATGCCTATATATGATATTATAAATTTTTTTCATTTTTTTGATTTCTTATTATTCTTTATTTTATAGTGTTTTTTGTTGTTTTTATTTATTTTATTGTATTTTTGTGTTATATTATTGTTGCTTTTCCATTTTTTAATAATTTTTTGTATTTTTATTATTTTTCGTTTTTTTTTATTACGTATTATTGTTGATTTTCTATTTTATATTATTTTTTTTTTGTAGTTTTTTTTTTAGCAGGCTGTCTGGTTTTGATGTTCTTTCCGAGACTATTTTCGGAAAGGGGCTGATTGCAATGAGCGGGCTCATTGGGCGATGGGGTCGCCACATCCCTACGCCAGATAATTAATTTCGAAGGGAAAATTTGGTTTTTAAAATTAATTTATTTCAAATTAAAGTTTAGACAAATATTTAAAAATTTACTGTTGATCTTATGGTATTTTGTAGTTATTATTTTTAACATAATATATACTTTCTATATTTAATTTTGAAAGCTTCAAAATTTATAAATTTTATTTTGACTATTTTTTTTTTAATTGAAATTAAACATTTAATTTTATTACTTTCGTTTTGTTTAATTTTTGTTACTTTTTTTTCACTGTTTTATACTATTTTTATAATTATTTTACAATTTTTTTTTCATTTTTTGATTTGTTTTGTTATGATGATCTGCTTCTGATGTTCTTTCCGAGACTATTTTCGGAAAGGGGCTCATTGCAATGAGCGGGCTCATTGGGCGTTGGGGTCGCCATATCTCTACGCCAGATAATTAATTTGGAAGTGAAAAATTCGGTTTTTAAAATTTATTTATTTCCAATTAAAACATATAATATATCAAAATTTTAATGTTGACCTTATGGTTTTTTTGTAGTTATTATTTTTTAGATTATATATACTTTCTATATTTATTCTGAAAGCATCAAAATTTAAAACTTTTATTTGGACTATTTTTTTAATTGAAATCAAACATTTAATTGTATTAGTTTCGTTTTGCTTAATTTTTGTTACCTTTTTTTCTCTGCTTTATACTACTTTTAGTAGTTTTTTTTTTTATTTCCATCTGCTCCTGATGTTTCTTTCCGAATCTATTTTCGGAAAGTGGCTGATTGCAATGAGCGGACACATTGGGCGATGGGGACGCCACATCCCTACGCCAGATAATTAATTTTGAAGGGAAAATTTGGTTATTAAAATTAGTTTATTTCAAATTAATGTTTAGACAAATATTTAAAATATTAAATATATCAAAATTGTAATGTTGATCTTATGGTTTTTATTTTTTACATAATATATACTTTCTATATTTATTCTGAAAGCATCAAAATTTCAAACTTATATTTGGACAATTTTTTTCTAATTTTAATTGATATTATTATATGATTTTTTGTAGGTTTGATTTTTTACATAATATATATTTTCTATATTTATTCTGAAAACATCAAAATTTAAAATTTTTATTTGTACCATTTTTTGTTTTTTTAATTGAAATTAAACCCTTAATTCTCTTAGGTTTTTTTGGTTAATTTTTTTTTCTCTGCTTTATACTCCTTTTACAACTATTTTATGATTTTTTTTTTTTCGATTTTTTTGATTTGTTTTCTTATGTTTTGACAGTGATCCACACCAATTACCCTAAAATAAATTTTAAATCATCTTAGGAATAAGTTAAGAACTTCAAAAAATTAAATTTACAAAAATTACCTAAATAGACGCATTACCTGACACGATTCGGCAGCATTTGAATATAGTTTAGAAAATATTTTTAATTTATTTATAGAAAAGATACAAAAGTTAACATGTACCATGAAAAAAATTAAGTCTTTATAAGACGCTATTGAAGATGTTGGAATGTTGTTGGCCACTTTGCCCGGATGCCATTGCACTTAGTAAATTTGATTTACAATTTTTACAGCTCTATATATATACCTATTTTCTTATATGCAATTTTTCATTTATTTCTTTTTTTTGGTTTCGTTTTATTGTTTTTTTTTTTTTTTTTTTTGGTATTTCTTATATTGTATTTATATATTTGCACTAATTAAATAAATGTACAAATTTTATTTGAAATATTAATATCTAATTGAGCACAACCCTAAGATATAATTAACCCTTGACCCACCCACCCACACCAACCTCCATCTTTCTTTAAACATTTATTAACCCAAAAATTGTTTATTTTCATATATACTACTAAAAAAGTAATATGCAGTTTATACCTATATATGATATTATAAATTTATTACATTTTTTTGGTTTCTTATTATTTTTTATTTTATGTATTTTTTTTTTTGTGTTTTTAATATTTTATTGTTTTTTTGAGTTCGTATTATTGTTTATTTTTCATTTTTTAGTAATTTTTTATAGTTTGTATTATTTTTCATTTTTTTGACTTCGGATATTATTTGATTTTCAATTTTTTATTATTTTTTTGTAGTTTTTTTTTTTGTAGTATTGCGATGACCAGTCTTTGCTTGTATCTGAATTTCAATATATATTTTCTAAATTTATTCTGAAAGCAATAAATTTAAAATATTTATTGATGATGTTATGTTCTTTCCGAAAAAACCCTTCTGAAAGGGGCTGATTGCAATGAGGGGGCTCATTGGGCGATGGGGTCGCCACATCCCTACGCCAGATAATTAATTTCAAGTTTTTATTGTTTAATATTATTGATTATTGATTTTTTAATTTTTTATTTATTATTCTGTATTTGATTTCATATGAAAAATAAAAATACCTAGATATGGAGAGCAAAGATTTGTGAAATGTGATAAATTGAAAACCTTCACCCACCCACCCCCCATACGTCCAAGCATAATTCAACATTTTTTTTATCATAATAGTAATCGATTCTGAAATTTACGGATTTTCAATTAAATTAACCCACTAACCCTGCCCACACCCGAAGACTCCAAAATTAAGTGAATAAATTTAAATGGTTAAATCCCGGGTTATTTGAATGATTATGATTTTATTATTTATGTTTTGCTTACTTTTTGTTTCTTGTTTTTCTCTGATTTATACACTTTTTTCAAGTATTTTACGATTTTTTTTTTTGATTTTTTTATTTGTTTTGTTATTTTACAGGAATTTGTTTTATCTAAATTTAATCTAAACTTAGTAAATTTTATTTACAATTTTTACAGCTATATATATACCTATTTTCTTATTTGCAATTTTTCATTTATTTCTTTTCTTTTGGTTTCGTATTAATGTTTATTTTTTTTTTTTGTATTTCTTATATTCGCCACATCCCTACGCCAGATAATTAATTGAAATTAAACCATTAATTCTATTACTTTGGTTTTATTTAATTTTTGTTACTTTTTTTTCTCTGTTTTATACTATTTTTATAATTATTTTAGGATTTTTTTTTGATTTTTTTTATTTGTTTTGTTATGATTATCTGCTTCTGATGTTCTTTCCGATACTATTTTCGGAAAGGGCCTGATTGCAAGAGCAAAGGGAAAATTTGGTTTTTAAAATTTGTTTATTTCAAATTGATGTTTAGACAAATATTTAAAATATTAAATATATCAAAATTGTAATGTTGATCTTATAGTTTTTTCTAGTTTTTATTTTTTACATAATATATACTTTCTATATTTATTCTGAAACCATCAAAATTTAAAACTTATATTTGGACAATTGTTTTCTAATTTAAATTGTAATTATTATATGATTTTTTGTAGGTTTGAATTTTTACATAATATATATTTTCTATATTTATTCTGAAAACATCAAAATTTAAAATTTTTATTTGTACCATTTTTTGTTTTTTTAATTGAAATTAAACCCTTAATTCTCTTAGGTTTTTTTGGTTAATTTTTTTTTCTCTGCTTTATACTCCTTTTACAACTATTTTAGGATTTTTTTTTTTTTTTTGATTTTTTGATTTGTTTTGTTATGTTTTGACAGTGATCCACTGCAATTACCCTAAAATAAATTTTAAATCATCTTAGGAATAAGTTAAGAACCTCAAAAATTAAATTTACAAAAATTACCTAAATAGACGTATTACCTGACACGATCGGGCAACATTTGAATATAGTTTAGAAAATAATGTAATTTATTTATAGAAAAGATACAAAAGTTAACATGTACCAAAATGACATGCAAAAAAATTAAATTTTATAAGACGCTATTGAAGATGTTGGAAAGTTGTTGGCCACTTTACCCGGATTGATGCCATTACACTTAGTAAATTTGATTTACAATTTTTACAGCTATATATATATATATATACCTATTTTCTTATATGTAATTTTTCATTTATTTCTTTTTTTTGGTTTCGTTTTATTGTTAATTTTTTTTTAGGTATTTCTTATTTTGTATTTATATATTTTCACTAATTAAATCAATATACAAATTTTATTTGCAATATTAATATCTAATTGGGCACAACCCTAAGATATAATTAACTCTTGACCCACCCACCCCGACAAGACACCAACCTCCATCTTTCTTTAAACATTTATTAACCAAAAAATAGTTTATTTTCATATACTACTAAAAAAGTAATATGCAGTTTATACCTATATATGATATTATAAATTTATTACATTTTTTTGGCTACTTATTATTTTTTATTTTATGTATTTTTTTTGAGTTTTTAATATTTTATTGTTTTTTTGAGTTCGTATTATTGTTTATTTTACATTTTTTAGTAATTTTTTTGTAGTTTTTATTATTTTTCATATTTTTGACTTCGTATGTTATTTAATTTTCAATTTTTTATTATTTTTTTGTAGTTTTTTTACTATATTTTTTTAGTAGTATTGCGATGACCAGTCTTTGCTTGTATCTGAATTTCAATATATATTTTCTAAATTTATTCTGAAAGCAAAAAAATTTAAAATAATTATTGATGATGTTATGTTCTTTCCGAAAACTATTTTATGAAAGGGGCTGATTGCAATGAGCGGGCTCATTGTGCGATGGGGACATCCCTACGCCAGATAATTAATTTTAAGTTTTTATTGTTTAGTATTATTGATTATCGATTTTTAAATTTTTTTCTAGTTTTATTTTTTTTTTTTTTCATTTGATTTGAAATATAAAAATACTTAGATATGGAGAGCAAAGATTTGTGAAATTTGATAAATTGAAAACCTTCACCCTCCCACCCCCCATGCGTCCAACCATAATTCAACAATTTTTGTTTTTTTTATCATAATAGTAATCATTTCTGAATTTTACAGATTTTCAATTAAATTAACCCACTAGCCCTGCCCAAATCCATTGTTATTTGAATAATCATGATTCTATTAATTTTGTTTTGCATACTTTTTGTTTATTTTTTTTCTCTGATTTATACACATTTTACAAGTATTTTACGATTTTTTTTTGATTTTTTTTATTTGTTTTGTTATTTTACAGGAATGTTTTTTACCTACATTAAACTTAATAAATTTGATTTACAATTTTTACAGCTATATATACCTATCTACTTATATGTAATTTTTCATTTATTTCTTTTATTTTTTTGGTTTCATTTTATTTTTTATTTTATGTATTTTTTATGTAGTATTTTTATTTTATTGTTTTTTTTGAGTTGGTATTATTGTTTCTTTTTCATTTTTTCCTATTTTTTTGTAGTTTTTATTATTTCTTTTTTTTGATTTCGTATGTTATTTGATTTTCAATTTTTTATTATTTTTTTGTAGTTTGTTTTAGTACTATTGCGATGACCAGTCTCTGCTTGTATCTGAATTTCAATATATATTTTCTAAATTTATTCTCAAAGCATTAAAATTTAAAATAATTATTGATGATGTTATGTTCTTTCCGAAAACTCTTTTCTGAAAGGGGCCGATTGCAATGAGCGGGCTCATTGGGCGATGGGGCCGCTACATCCCTACGCCAGATAATTAATTTCGAGTTTTTTGAGTCCTAATATTGCCGATTATCGATTTTTTAATTTTTTTAAATTTTTTTTGAGTTCGTATTATTTAAAAATTTCTCCAATAGGTCTATGAGTTAAGATCCTTTTTTTAGCTTTCCGTTCAAATGTAAATCAAGACCCTAATTGTAGATACAATATCGTTCTGTCTATCTATCCATATGTCTGCATGTCAGAGCAATGTACTTCGTAAGTTAAATTTGATTCAATTTTAATTAAAGATTTTTCATTATATCAATTAATGTTTTATTTTAGGTCTTCATATCACATTTTTAAACTATATTTATAAAAAATTGGAAAAAAGTCATTCACTTTGGTCTCGATAATTAATATAATTAATTAATAATAGTAGGAAAGTTATGGGATACTGCTAATAGCGATATTCTATGATCAAAGGTTGCGACTGTGGAGATAAAATAAAAATTTAGCCCATATATTTACTAGACTAAAAATTTTAATTGAATCAAACCTTTTGCCCCCCCCCCTCACCCCCCCATGCCTCCATCCTCCATTGAACCCTTTATTTTTTTTATTTTCGAGTTCTTCATTAAGTATATATGATATACACAAATTTTGAAAAATAAAAATATACAGATACTGAGAACAATGGTTTGGGAAAATTGATAAATTGAAACCTTTCATCAACCCACCCTGCCCACCCCCCATGCCTCCATCCCCTCCACTTAACTATTTTTGTTTTTTTATCTTAATAATAATACTTGCAAATTTCACGTTTTTTTACTAAATAGAGTTATATTTAAAATAGTTTAATTTTATTTAATACTAGAAAAGTAAACCAAAATTTCTACATGCATATAATAAAGATAATTATATTTACAATTTTTACATCTATATATACCTAAATATGATATTATAATAAATTTATTTCATTTTTATCGTATAGTATTATTGTTTATTATTTCCATTTTTTTTTTCTTATTTTGTTTTTAAAAATTTGCATTCATTACAACAATGTACAAATTTTATTTACATTATTAATAGCTAATTGAGCACAAATATCAGATATCTAAGATACAATTAACACTTGACCCACTCTCCCCGACCAACCCCTTTAGCCAAATTTGATAAATTGAAACCCTTCGTTCACCCATCCATCCTCCATCCTTCCATTCTCCATTGAACAATTTTTGTTTTTTTATCAATATAGTAATCGTTTCTGAATTTTACGGCTTTTCAACTAAATATAGAGTTATATTTGCAATAGTTTAATTCTATTTAATAATAGAAAAGTAAACCTAAATTTCAATATGAATCGAATAAATATATTTTTTCCCAAATAATTATATATTTTACCCAATAATAGCTCTTTTTTGGCAAAATGGGTTTTTACCCGATGCCAATAAATAAATGAAAGCTCTCATTTTTTTAAATAAAAAATTTATATTCAAAATAAACCCTAACCCACTAGTCCTGCCCACACTCCAAGCCACAATCCTACAAAATTAAATTAATAAATTTAAATGGTTAAATGCAGAGTTATTTTAATAATTATAATTCTATCAGTTTAGTTTTGCTTACTTTTTGTTTCCTTTTTTTTCTCTGTTTTATACTTTTTTAACAACTATTTTACGATTTTTTTTTTATTTTTTTTATTTGTTTTGTTATGAAAATACATGCTGGCTAGAATATTTTTTCACATACGCACTTATTAAATCAATATACAAAAATATGATATTTTTAATTTATTTTATTTCTTTGGTTTCCTATTATTGTTTTTTTTTTTTTATTTTAGTTCGTTTTATTGTTGATTTTTCATTTTTAATATTTTTTTGTAGTTTTTATTTAATTTATTTTTTTTATTTTTTTGAATTCGTATTATTGTTTTTTTTTCATTTTTTCTTTATTTTTTTGTAGCTTTCTGTTTTTTATTTTTTTTATTTTTTTTAGTTTTTATTTTTTTAATTGTTTTTTTGAGTTCGTATTATTGTTGATTTTCCATTTTTTATTAATTTTTTTGTTATTTTCTTATTATTTTTCATTTTTTATTTTTTACATATAAATTTTCTATATTTATTCTAAACGTATCAAATTTTAAAAATTTTATTTTTGATGTTATGTTCTTTCCGAGAACTCTTTTCGGAAAGGGGCTGATTGCAATGAGCGGGCTCATTGGGCGATGGGGTAGCCACATCCCTACGCCAGATATTTAATTTCAAGTTTTTATTGTTTAATATTATTGATTATCGATTTTTTAATTTTTTTCTAGTTTTTAGTTTGTTTTTTAGTTTGTTTTTTTTATTGTTTTTTTGAGTTCGTATTTTTGTTGATTTTTCATTTTTTTGTTGTTTTGATTATTTTTCATTTTTTGACTTCGTATTTTGTTGATTTTTTATTTTTTTTAAATTTTTTTTTTATAGTTTTTATTTTTTACATATATGTTTTCTATATTTATTCTGAATTTGAAGCCTTTTAGTGCGAGATCTGAGAATGAAAAAGAAATTAACATGATAACATTTTTAGAAGAATATTGTAATAGTAAAAGAAAAAATTAATGAAAAATTGTTTTTATTCATTTGCTTTTAAAATTATCTAATCTCTGGATATTTTTCTTGTTGTTGAGTCTATAATCATTATTTTAGAAATGATAAAATAATGGTTAATTAAAAACAAATATTTTTATTATAATTCAAAAAAAAAACTCTATATGATTTTACCCCTGTGAAATGACCTCGTCGGAATCGGGGCGGGGCTCTCACTTTCATTCATGAAACAAACGCGACTCTGAATTGAGGCCAAGTTGAATGTATGCGTGAGATTGCTTGGGTTCAAATATATTATTATAGAGATGCATAAACACATATATCCAGTGATGAGACACGCTAATTATGAACGACCCATTGACTGGTATCATTGGGACATTTCGAAGGTCTTCCAGGTTCTTTGCGTTTTTCATTAAGGCTTATTTCACGACAGTCGCTCTGCTGGATTTCACTCGCTGTAGTTGTGTGCTATTTAAATTACAGTATTAGAGAACTTGTCTTGACCGGTTCTTGAAGAAATTATTACTCGCCTATTGTGTAATCGCGATCTTTTCTCTACTCGAAATAAATAAGAATAATACAGGTTAATGAGCTCGATTAAACCCATTTTCCCCCTATCTATTTGCATGCGTATTTTTAAAGCTGCATCTTATCTCGGCTCTGTGCATCCACACACACACACACACACACACACACACATATACATATATAACGAATAGGACGTTTCATGCACTTGATATTCAAATCACGTTTCCCTATGCAACATGTTAACTTCTTTGGCTAATATGACATTTTCATTTTGATTAGTATAGTTTACATAAATAAACAAACCTTCGTAGTTTTGAAAATTTATAGCTAATATACTGCTCTAGAAAGCATTTTAAAAATTATATTTTAAAATATTTTATATAATTTAAAAATAAAACAGATACTTACACCACTAAATATCTTAAAATATTTATAATTTTTTATTGATTTTCATATTTTAATATTAAAACGACAGAAATAAATATATCAATAAAATAGTGTCCCAAGAGCAGCTGGAAATTTAAGTTGCTTGCTATTTGGGCACTGTATCGCTACACAAGTGCGTAACGTAAGCATACAATTTTTTCATTGAAATAGACAATGCGATTACATTTTGTAATATTTTGGATATAACCATAATAAAATTCTTAACTGGGTATGTTTTCTGCAATCTTGTATATATAATTAATTTCTCATCTCTCTAGATAACATAATTAAAATTTGGATATTATAAATTGTTACAGTTTTGAAATGGGGAGTAATTTAAAATTACAGTTACTTTTAGAACACTCTACCTAAATAACATTATCGATGTTATATAAATTAAACTTCTTTTCCTTCTAGAGTTAAATAAAAATAGTTTTTCTAAAAAATTTTCAACACTTCATAGAATTAGATTCGCCACACAGTGAAATTAACTTTATAAAAAAATTTAAAAAAACGTATCAAAGATCCTATAAGATTTGTTGGATTATATGTCAATGGAGGTTCCTACGGGAATCAAATCCAAGTGCTAAAAGACTAATCGGGCATTGGGCTATCTGGCTATCATTTGAGATGAAACTTTAATAACATATAAGACTAGCTTAGCTAATTGGATTGAATGTCCTCACACTGCACTAGGGAGTACTGAGCATGCGCGCTTCACATTCCGGCTAGAAAATTTCAAAATATGTTTGTTCAGTAAGCCCGAGTGCAAGGCGAGTTTATTAAGTCGAATAAGCTTAGGTAGTCCGAGGGCCTCTTCTTGAACAACATTTTTTTTGCTTACCCTCATCCCAGCCCTAAGCATTTTGCTCCGTTCTTGAGACTTAATTTCTGGCTCAATAATCTAATAGTCACTATGTTAAAATAAATATTGGTAAAATTTTATCGTTGGTTAACTAAATGAATGGTCTTTTGCATTTATAGAGATGAACATTTTTATTAGCATATAGAATAAAAACATAAAATGAATAAAAATAATTAAATTTTTACTAATTATTGTTTAGTTATGTCAATAGCCTAGTTAAGTAAAACAAATACAAAAAGTCTTGGCCATGTAGGATTTTTATTAAATGCGTTATTTCAATAAAAGGGAAAAGTTGGGGAATGTAAAGTTGATGCCAAAATGGTTTGGGGCTCCACGTAGCCCATTTTGAAGCGATTGGCTATAAGAAATTTCAGTCAAAGTGATATTCACTTTATAGCATGGCTATCCAACCCGCGGCTCAGCACTGCAATGAATGCGGCCCGACATAAAAATATAAACTTACTTAAAACATTGAGATTTTTATCTACTTACTGGAAAATAAATTTGATACAATTTGACATTATATTTTTTTTTTCTAAAATAAGAAATTGAAAAATCTCCCAAAAAGTTTTTTAAGAATAAAGGCAGATTTTCAATTTTGAATGTGAAAAAATATATCAAGATTTTTGAAAAAATAATCACAATTTTGTCATATTTTGATTTAAATATTTTACTTGTAGACTTTCTTATGGAACTGCAATTAGACATTGAACTGAAAGAAAAATTTTAAAATGTCTCTTTATTCGAATTTTACAAAAATTATCTACCCAGAAACAAATACTCCTGGCTGCACAACATTTATTCCCCTTTTAGAAATATGCATTTACATATACCTAGGTGAAGCGATTTTCACGAGTTCAATTCATTAAAAGCAAAATTATAAGCTCAACCATCAGGTAAAAAAATAATGAAGTCTCGAAGATTTAAAAATTATTCTTCATCTATATTTCCATTTACTAAAATACTCGTATTTTTTAGTTCAGTATTTAAAACTTTTTGAAATGCTAATTGATTTAAAAACAAAATCCTGAAGGAAAAGAACGTTGTGCTATGCCATTTTTGCTTCGTTGTCATGGTGAATATCATTATTAACTTTCTTTTTTATTAACAAATATCAATAGGATTACTATTATATATATATATCTGCGGCCCGAGACAATTTTATTTCTTCAAATGTGGCCCGTATAGGCTAAAAGATTGGACACTCCTGCTTTATAGTAAAATTCTAATGGGTTTTTTTATGTATATAAAATTAATATTTCATTTGAATCTTTATAAAAAATCCAAATAATGATTCATAAAAATTTGCAATAAAGATTGATTGATTAATCAAATTCTTTCTGGAGAGAGTAGCAAAAAAAATCTCCTCGTGTTCTTCATATTTGGAATTTGTATTATATATGATATAATTTCCTGAGTGGTCATTTTAGAAAGATAAAAAAACTCAAACTTAGCTGATAGAAGTTAGATAGAGTAAGTTATAAATGTTAATTGTAACAAAAGATTGAATGACATACAGACAGGGAAAACGACAGATTTCTTGCTCAAGCTGAAAAAGAATCAATCAAGTGCGAATTGCTTTTCATTCATCGGCTAGAAAAGTTTTGTTCTCTCTCTCTCTCTCTCGTAAGGTAAGAGAGAAGAAAAAAATTAGACCATCACACTCGATTGATTCCTTTGGATTTATTTATTTATTTATTGCCTTAAGAGAATCGAGATCTATCATGATGAAATCACGCCGCTAGCAGGTTATAAAAACGATTGCTTAAAGCCCGGAATAAAATATGAAACTTTATTTATTTAATAATAATATTCTGTCCTAGGAGGCTTGTAGTGGGGGAGAAAAGGGCGGATTGGAAAAAATATCGATATATAAAATGTATTATATATATATTAATAAAATTGCACAATTTAATTGGAATTTTCATTGGCGAAATACGAGTAATAAACATTTATAATCTCGATCAATGAAAAAAAATGGTTTGCTTAGACTGGTAGGCAAGTTGAATGAACTGGAGAATTATTTTGGGTTATGTTTGGTTTTATTCAAAATGTTTCAATCTTTAATTGTGAAGAATTGTTGAAATGATTAAATTTAGATGAATATCGAATTAACTTGGCCAACATTCTTACTTTAAAATCGATGTTAGCTGAGTTGACTTGATCTATTAGCTATTATATGAGAGATCTAATTAATATATCATTTTTGATTTTTGTTTTTAAAAGTTGTATATTTTGCTCGTTTTCTTTAATTATTTGGTGTGGCTATTCGGTTGTTAATTTTCAATGTCGGCTGGTTGTAGTTTTTATATAGTAATAATAATTTGTATTAATTATTTTTATTATTTTTTTAACTCTTATCTATTTCAAAGTATCCTCAATAGCTTAGACTAATTATTTACAATATTTACAAATATTAGATATATTAAAAACCTCCACCATTAATATACAATTTCTATTTATTTATTTATTTGTCTTCATATTATTGTTGGTTTTTTTATATTTGATTTGTTTTTTCTTAATATTTCAGGGATTTGTATTTAAATTTTTTTTTAACAATTCAAACCAATAACTTAGTTCAATTGCATATTTTTAATGAGAACATCACGACATTTCGACTCCAGAAAAAGGTCTTGAATCGTCCTGATGAAAATTTCTCAATAAAATGTTCAATCTATGTAGCTTAAAATTTTCTTTCGATAAACATCTCGCCCAACAAATAACTCAAATATTTGTTAGCAAGAGTATAAACCTTATATATAATACTAAAACTTGAGCAAGATGCGAGGTAGGTTTCACAAAAAATTACCTCGCATCTTGCTCAAGTTTTATTATTATATTAAAATGTTTCACCTAGAACCAACACCTAACTCCTTAAAAGTTATAAACCTTACAAACTAATCTTAATTGTACATGTAATCATACATTTAATACGAGTAAGATACCTAGAAAATAAATAAGCTTACTAGCAATAATGCTCAGATATATTTATGGATACATTGAAAGACATCGTAGTGATACTAACAGAGGCGGATTTACAAATGATCCGTCTATGCTATATTTCAATAGGGTCAATATAGTCTAGTTTTGCCTTTATATAAGAATAATATTTTTTATTAATTTTTAACCAGCCTTCCAGGCGGTTCTAGAATATATTATATGCAGGTATATTAGCCTACGAATATTTATAATATTTTCAAATATTAGATATAATGAAACACCCACCCTTCAATACACAATAGGTATATACATTTTAATTATAGTTCTAATTTTTTTTGTATTCATATTATTATTTATTTTTTTTCTGATTTTTTTATGGGATTTGCATATAAGGAATATTTCTAACAATTCACCCCAATAATTTAGTTCAAATATTTGCTAACTAGAATTTTTCTCTCCTTACTGAATTCTAAATATAGTCAAGGTGTAGCGTTTAGGCTTTCTACGGCTGAAAATATACAAATTTAAGAGACTATAAATCTAGCTACTTTATTAATTAATTGCACACTATGGACATATACTATAGGAACATTATCTACTCATTACGACTGAATTTAAATTTGATATGGCATATTATTCTTGAAACTATTGCTTAATTTCTGCTTAATTTTGAACTAAAATTTAACACAAAACAGAAATTAAGCAATAGCAATAAAATTTTTTAGACTTTAATAAGCTCTTGCCGATTCATTGAATAAATCCTTGACTGAGAACTTTTTTGTAGCAGAGCAAATTTTCTTCAATTTTTTAATTTTTTTTTTTTTTTTTTATCTTTATAAAAATTTTTAATGAAAATTTTGCTGATAAATTATAGGCAAATTTTTCAGAAAACTACTTTAATGACCTTTTAATTAATTATTTATTAATTATTACTACTAAACTATTTGAGCTAAAATTATTTTTATGTAGATACTAGCTGACGACCGGGCCTTCGGCCCGGCGTCACCTAGCCCCTGGCGGGGAGCGTCTCGTTCATACCAATTTAATAATTGAAATTTAAAATCTTACTGTAAGTATCGAAAGAATGTGCTGAATGAAATTGATTCAAAAATAAGGAAGAATAAGGAAAGATTTATTTAACACATTGCCTAAGCACGATCACTATCTGACCAATCAGAATCGTTCTAATAATTTAACGCTTTGGCATTGGCTATGCACTGGCCAATCAGATCGTTTCCACATACATATATATCCACATACTTTTCTATTTTATATATATAGATATTGAATGAAATTTAATCCCCCACAAAATGAGTCTAATATAATAGAGGGAAAATCCAATGAATAGAAATACAGTAGAGTCCCAATTATCTCAGGTAATTGGGGTTGAGTGCGGGGTGGATAATCGAGAACCCCGGATAATGCAATTAATTATGATGTTTAAAACAAGAAGAATAAGA
The DNA here is from genome assembly GCA_024734495.1 of Forficula auricularia. NCBI lineage: Eukaryota > Metazoa > Arthropoda > Insecta > Dermaptera > Forficulidae > Forficula > Forficula auricularia. The sequence goes on from JALMQS010000099.1 coordinate 101,622,208, forward strand.
CAAGAAAAATAAAAAATAAACATTTTTTTTTCAATTTTTAAAAATGAGCGTAAGAAATTATTATTTAATACTAATGTACAGTACATTTTATGTACTATTAAAAAATATGACAATATGAAATTTTAAAAACTAACAAATCAACATATGTAATTGAATTTCATACGTAGATATTTTTTATTTTTTCTAAAGTCATTGATTGGGACTCGCAGATTAAAAAAAAAAAACATTGATCCTATTTTATTAAAATAAAAAAAGTTATAAATTATTGACCGATCCCTTAATATTAAAATTAAGAGCCCCTTGAGTGAGGATTTTTTTCTACATATACTATTGTCAAGTATAAGTAGAAACAAAAAATAGCCTTTCCAAATTTATATATAATATATCTGTGGTGTTTGAAAAACACATGATAACTTCAAAAATTATTTTTTCCATTAGAATCTTTTAAAAATATAATTAGATATAGTAATTAAGGAATAAAAAATAATAAAATCATTTCATAGTATTTATTATTTAATAAATTTAATTTAGTTAATATTTTAAGCTCCTACTGTGAAATTTCTTTTTTGGAGTTATTAGATTTCTCCATACACACAGATAGATATATCTATATATATTCCCACCATTATTTGATTTGGTTAAATTAGTGAAATAGGCAATAAAATCCAAAACAATCACTACTATTCCAGATGTAATGCACAAGTTTTTGTTTTTGTTAGTAACTGGAGAAATACCTACAATAAAAAAAAAAAATAATAAAAAAAATACATATGGAAATGGAATTGGCTGCGTTTCAATTCCAATAAGTTAATGATATAAGTTTGATATGCTCTTACGAATTGTGATGTGATCGAAGAAATAACTTGGGGTTGAACACCGTCTTCATTAAAGTTAACCAAGGCAGTCCTCCTTGGAGACATGCCACCATGTTCGACTTACCGATGACGGGATTGAACTAAGAATTCTGTAGCATAAGAAGTAGAGGGGTGGGTGTGATAATAACTACCACCATAAGTAGTAGTGGGGAGGTGTTAAACTTTTAACGATTTTTAATGAAAAAATTAATATCGCTATCATAAATGCTCGCTACCATTTTTTATTCTTTTCAATCTTTTGATGGAATGATATTAAAAGTTTAATTATTTATCTTTCTTGCCTTGCTTAATTACATCTTCACCCCTGTTTTTATATATATATATATTGCTCTATTTGAAAATATTAAGAAATGCTATTTTTTTAATATTTTAATTTTTCTCAGTTTATGAGACAAATACATGGTGGCGTTTGGCCCATAGATGCTGTGGATGTGACGCATTCCGCAAATTTCAAAATGTCAATAGTATTTTCATCGGTGTTATATTTGAAAATTTGTAAAATTTTAAGAACACTTTCAATAAATACATACTATACAAATAATTAATTTAAAGTTATATAAAATTTAAAATTCACGGAGCTTTTTAACGTTAGCAAATTTAAAGAATATGAAAAAAATATTCCAGATTTCATATTTTAATCACTTAAGCTTGTGTAAAATACTTTGATTTTATGCGTTTAAAAAGTGAATTAATTTACATGTACTCTTCCCATGACTTTAATTTAAAATCTATAATTCAATTAAAAAAATTAATCGTGAAAGATGAACTAAAAGATGTTTGGGCAAAAGTATTTGTTTTAATGAATTCCAATTGAATATTTTCTCTCGTATCGTTTTGGTTCGAGCACAAAAGGTCATTCCTAGAATAATAGAAATTAAGAAATTAATCTCTAATAGTCTGAAACAGGTCTGAACTTGTATTTCGATTCCTTGCAATACACCTTAGCTCTAAGGAAAGAGAGATCGTTTTATCCGAGCTCTTTTTACTTATTTTCATCGATCAGATTCTAATGAAAGAATAACTCACCCGCGTTTCAGACATTTTAAAGCACAATGAGCAAAAATTTATTTTTATGCTTGATTTAATACAGTTAATTTGCATTATGCTTTCTTTGAGCGCGTCAATAAAATTGAAACATCACCAGAAGAAGTTGAAGTGAATATGAATTATCCGCTCTGTTTAAATATCAATTGATAAAAAATTTAATGTTAAATTTGAAAAAAAAAATAACGAAAAATTTATGATACGGTAATCGATACATTTTGAAAAAAATTAAGGTCTATTTTTTGGAAAGCAAGGTGTCTTATCAATAACGCGAAAGAGATTTATTTTTCTTTATTATTATTTTTTTAATAAGGAAATTAAAAATGCAAATTTTTAATAGAAAATATTTTCTCCTTATGAAGAAGTATTAAAACATTTCTCATAAATAGTTTAATAGTGAGTTTATTAAATAGTTGAATATACAATTTGATGATAATAATAAATTTTAAATGAATCATTTAATTAAATTCTAAGTTTAAGGATTATTAAAAACAATTCACTGAATAAGGTCAAGCGATAATATAATAGCCACGAGAAGCGAGTTGTCTTGTAAGATGTATTTGAAAATATCAAACATATATATCTGTGTTATTTATGCCTAAGTGTTTTTAAGTCAAAGTAAAATTTTTGATGAGATATAAATTTCAGTTTTTGAAATTTTTAATTGGTCTGAAAAGGCAAATTTTTAATAGAAAATATTTTCTCTTTATGAAGAAACATTTAAACATTTCTCATAAATAGTTTAATAGTCCGGATATTTATTAAACATTTTGAATATATAATTTTATGATAATAATAAAATTTTAAATGCATGATTTAATTAAATTCTAATATTAAGGATTATTAAAAACAATTAACTGAAAATTGTCAAGCAATAATAAAATAGTCACGAGAAGGTAGTTGTCCTGTATGATGTATTTGAAAATATCAAACATATCAATCTATATTATTTATGACTAAGTGTTTTTAAGTCAAAGTAAAAATTTTTATTAGATGTAAATATCAGTTTTTAAAATTTTGAATTGGTCGGAAAAATAACAGAGATATCAATGCAAGGAAATACTCGATTTAAGTTGCATTTAAAAAAAAAAATGTCCCTATAAAGTGATGTAAGCCTATAATGAATGTGTTTTCAAATAAAAAAAAATATATTTTTATGGAATATATAGATGAACATTTATAAAAAAAAGATCCGATTTCTCTCTATATAGTATATAGTTAGAATATTATGTTTTTTCAGGGCTAGCTGGGAATTCCCTGTAATTTTCCTCATATTTTTCCGTTATTTCTTTGGAAAAATACAATTATTAAGATTATACATATTTACAATGTTATTTTTTATGAATTAATTTGACCCTAGAATATTTTCAATTAATAGTATAACTTGATTAGTCGAAAACTAATTTAAACGTACTTTTTACGTAGAAGAATTACTTAGATATTCACCACCCTAAAACTTCCCATGTACGTAGTTCAGAAAGGACTATCATTAGTAATGAAGAAAAATCACCCATATGAATCTTTTTTTACTTTATCCAATGCAAAGCATGGGTAAAGTATTGTAATCGCTCTCGGGGCAAGCGTGGCTTCAAAGGGTCCTCAGGTAAAAACTACGGAACCCATGGACTCAATTAAAGTCACAAATTGTAGTATTCAATTAGGTTGAATTTTAGCACGTGACGGTTTTGCCAAAAATTACAAGGGGTCTCGTCGAGAGGCCAAAAAGTGCGATTTTTTCATTTAGTGCGTGCGGATGGATGGATGTATGTATGTTATCGTTTTTTTGGCCCACGATTTTTTCCACACCGTTGCACCGATTGAAATGAAATTAAAAACCTAGCATTCTTTTAACAAAATGAAGCGCTGATTAGTTTTTGGTACATATCGGTCCACAAACATTAGAACTTTATTTCAGTACTTTTTTAGTTTTTTCTAAATATCTTGAAAATGACTTAACCAATTTTGATGAAATTTAATATCCTAATTAAGTACCTTGGGGACCACAAAAAAGGTTAAATAAAGTTTTTAGTAAAATTATATTTTAAAGTACTTTACTCTAGAACATATTAATATTTCAAATGAATTTGGATAAAGTTTAGCAACGATCCGTTGCAGTTTATTTAATAATGACATTTCTTTATCTTTAGAAAAGTAGAAAAATAGTTCCTTTAAAAAGAAATCATAAATCAACTATAAACAAATAAATTACAAATTGTAAATACAAATTTAATTAATTACAATATATTAATTATATTGTAATTACAAATTAAATTATATAGTAACTTAAGTTTTGGAAGAATTTTTAAATTACGAGCTACACTGCTATGACCGACAGACAGACATTGTAGTGGAACTCTTTAAAGCAATTGGAATATTCAGATTTTCATCCTATTATCTTCATATGAACTTTCTTTTTATAAAAGATCATCATTGGTGATAAAGTAAAACAACTCAGAAAACTAAAAGAAATAATGGTGCGTTCGATGTCAAGATGGAGACACCATTAAATTTTATATTTTTTAGGTATAGATGGAAATAAAATTTTGGTCGAAATCTCGATATAATATATATTTATTTAGCCTTCCGCCAACCTTTCGGACCCTCAATGATATCCTTCTTCATTATCGTGCCCAGGTGTGGCGAGACGTAAATATCAAATCCTCCGAAATTTCATCATTTAATTCGAATACATATACAATTTTCCAAGACATCACAAGTTCGGAGGATTCGATATTTATTAATTTAGCCTCTGCCCTGAATTAAGGGTCCAAGAAGATTTAATAAATATATATTGCACCGAGATATGGCCAGAATTTTATGGTCATCTTTCCATAAAGTATGTTGTTTTCATTCAAAACTTTAATTAAACCGCCAATTCCTTTGTTTAATGGTATAAATGAAAGAATGTGCCTGACCTATATTACTGAATAGCCAATAGCCGCTTGCCTTATTGAAAACAAAAGAGTATGGAAGGGCAGGGTTGAAGGCATAGGAGTCTGGACTTGATACTCCAAAAGCTATTAGTAAACATTTTATTTTAAATAGTTATCTAGACTTAGATATAAAGTACAGTCAGCCTTTGGTTACATACGCAGCGAAATGAAGAGTCCAAACGTTAGCAGAAATGGCGGCAAGGCATTTGAACATAGAAATGATAGCTTCTTAGGCCCTTGGACTTATCTAGATTAAATTTTGCATATTCGCCTTTTAAGATTTACGGAAATTTCTGTTTACAAGACAATAGTGAACTAAAATAAGGGGGAGACTATCAAAAAATGTAATTGTTTAAATTTCAATATAGCAAAAATTAAATATAACCATCTAACTGTATTATGAAAATTTAAAAACTCAAATTTTGAAGAAATGAATTTTAGAAAATGGAGTTTTGATTGATGTTTCCTTATACATTTTCATATGTATGTTTTAATTCACTATTTTAAATATAATATAAGCAATTAGTTATTAATTTTTCTTATATGGTTGGTTATTGGAAACTTTGACTTTAAAATAATTGAATATTAAATTTTTAAAAGTTGCAACGTTTCTTCGTATATTTTTATTATTTTTATTATTTTTAGACTTCTTCAGGCAATTTTTAAAATATACGACGAAACGTTGCTACTTTTAAAAATTTAACATCCAATTATTTCAAAGTTCAAGTTCCCAAAAACCAACCATATAAGAAAAATGTTTAGCATGGACGATAACAACACTAAATTATTTATTAATTTAATAAAATTGCCAGAGGCGATAGTATAGGGTCCAGTGAGTGATTCCTCGTGGCTGGTAAGAGGCCCACAAAAGACGGGCTTTGCAGCTGGTATAAAGTAACATATTCCTTGGACCATTGATCGATATGTAATTTCATCTATTCTTCGTGATGGATGAACCTAATTGAAGAAGCTGTCATCCTCAGCTGCTTTTCTTCTCTTGAGCAGAACTATCCATCCCGCCTCCGGGTTTTGGCCTTCCCACGTTCTTGCATAACCGCTGTAATTATGCATGGCTGACTTCCCAGTAATTCGGAGATTTTGTTTATTTTGTCAAGGCGAATGCTTCTCTAATTTCCGAATCAAGTGCCTTATGCAGCTCCACGAACAACCATTAACATATGCTATCTAGGTAATAACAAAGATTGTTCACATGTTGTTGTCTTTTTCGACATGTCTTACACCTATTTTTCCTTATCGTTTCGCTTGTATAGAGATTCGACAAGTTGCCAAGTTTTTCCTTTTACGAACAGATAAAAAAAAGCGAGTTTCACGATTCGTAATATTAATGAACGCTCTTGGGAAATCCGTTGTGGTCAACAAGGTCCTTGTCCAATTAATTGATAAAGTTTTTGGAAAACGATTTATATTATAGGTATGATTATGCAATTTAAAAACCTTATACATAATAGCATTAAATATTATATTAATATGAAGGATTCCAAGGATGCTATTCTATGAAAAATCAGGTGGAGTGTCCTTGACTGGCTCATTGCTCATAGAGAACTAAAAAAATAAGCTGATGTAGCCATACAAATGACTTTAACATACACCTTCCACCTCTTATATTTAACCAAATAATTCCCCTCCCCCCCTTAATTTTGAGCACAGGCCCATTAGCAATTGACTATATCTTCTTTTAAATATGGAACTCTTGTAAGGGAAATAACTTTTGAGTAGGTATTTATGTGTAAAAATTTTATAATTTTAATCCTCCCCCCCTTTGGGTCACTCTCACTTTCAGATGGAGAATCATTTCCGTAAGATCCTATAGGGTGTACAGTATATGCGACATTTCGTACAAATCGATCAAAGTGTCTAGGACTTATATTGATAGCTTTATTTTTTGAACCCCCTAATTTTCTTCCACTAAAAAAATAATTACTTCTTTTTTTTATTATAGGTCTCTTTTATAGTAAATTCCATTTTTCTTGTTTGTTTTTTTTAGTTTAAAAATTTTATAAATTTAATTTTTTAAGAACCCTTCCCCCCTTAATTTTGGTTCGATTTCAACCAAAATCTAATCAGCTCTTTTCGTTTTGATATTCAGACTAGTTTTTGAGGCAGAGCGTACACACAATTTGGTAAGGTACTAACTACCATCAGTGATTTTGACAAAATAGTTGATATCTCGTAAAATATTATTTTGATCTTCACTCATTAGGGCTTTTGTGTAGACCAAAACACCCATGTTTTGCTCAATTTTTTTATCAAAATAGTTTAAGCCGTTTTTGAGATATTTCCAAAAAACCCCCACCTTTTTCATGAATGATTATAATATGTGACCATTCCCCTTTATCGTAAATTGCAAATATCTTATATATATATATATATATAAATCATATATGTGAGATGAAGAGATGGGTGAATTTTAATAATCGCAATAAATTTATTTTAATCAACAGTGATGTGAAGCTTGTGTACGTTTAGCATGAATAAATTGGGTTCAAATACCTAGCGAGGTCACACTAGTCAACTTTTTTTCACATATAATTAAAAATTATAAAAAAAATTTGATCTCATTCATTAGGGAACTAGGTAGCCTGGACACCAGGTAAGCCCCCGTGCAGCCGTGTCTTCTGTAGACTCTAATAAATAAAAAATGTCATCTTTATTGCAGATAAATTTTTTAAAGATATTTAGTATGTGCTCGGTTACCATGAGCGGCCTTGGTCGATTTAATTCTATGTCCTATTACAAATCGTCCAAAAGCTGCAAATTGAAAGGTACATTCGAACTAATGACATCACCGTACAAAGAATTAATGTTAAAATGTAACGTAACGTGAATGTCTTCGCAAGTTGGGTAGAACTTATCCACCACTCAGTCTGGTGGCAATATTTTAGCGATAGTAGAATGTAGACAATCGGAGAATTAAATTATTCCAAATTTGAATCGTCAGAGACACTTTGTCGTGACCAAGACAGTTTTGTTTTTTTTAGGAAATTTCATACTTGGAAGTGCAAACCTGAATAATACTAAAAAAAAGAAACAATTTTAATATTGTTTTAATAATCAATCATAGCTAGGAAACTAAATATTTAAGTTATACATATAATACGCTACTTCTGTTTTTTGTTTATATAGTTTGTTTTTGTTCACATAGCTTATTTGAATTTTGTATTTTTCTTTGTTTCTTGGTTATATACTGAATTTTTTTAGCTCTTGAAACTGTTGTAAAACTTCACCAATCACCCCGCAACCGCTTCAACCTGTGTATATTTTTTTATGAAGAGGGTTGTAAAATTTTTAGTAGCCCATGAGCACCAAATATCTTAGGATGGTCCAGAAGATAAACTCTCATCAGAATGCACGACGTTTCCACACTTATTTCTACTTCTAGATTCGTTTTTAAGTGGGGAGATTAAGAAATTTTATAAGTTTTCAAATCTACACTTTGTAGTTATATCAATAATGCAATTTGATGAGTTTTTCTTACGTATTAAAATTAACAATCTAGGCGGTTTCAGCCAAAATTTCTCTTTCAAAGGAAATAGAGCCATTGATTTTTTAATTATAAGAAAAGTGAGTAAAGTTTTTTATTTATTAAAGGGGGAGGATGTTAAAGGTGAATAGACATCAAAAATTTGTCTCATAAATAATATGGAACAACCCAATATATTTTGTGGCAAAGTACATTGAAAATAGACGTTGTCCAAGTTGGATGCTGATTGCTCTGAATAGATGCTCTCAGTTTATTGTCCATCCTTCGCCTACACGCAAAGCTAATCGGACACTTGTCATCAAGTTATTATCTTAAGAGCACGCCGTGGTCCTTATCGGCTCCAACCTATTAGTTTGCTTTTTTCGCTCCGTATGCATATAATACATAAATGTAAATAGAGAGATGGCCACTATCAGCCACAAATCATCGATGATTCGAAATGATAAATTAATATTTTCCAAGCACTTATCGATACGCATCCGACACATCTAACTCCATACACACGTGTTGACGTCCTTTCTCTCTTTCTAGCTTTTCCTCTCGCTCTGTTGACTTAAACTCAATCGGAGCAGAGCAAACAATGATTAGAACTCATTGGATTCAATTAAGATGATGTCCACTGATCGGTGAGGACAGTTTCTCTTTTGCCTAGCTGGACTATTTTTTTTATTTATTTTATTATTTTCTCTATTAAAATCCATTCGATTATTCACTGGAAAGGTTACCTGGTCATTTTCTTATTATCCTAAGAAATTAGTAAACTTTGAACCATTGCACGGGTGCTCAATTTTTCCATTTCTGTTTTCTTTTAAGATAGGGTCAAGAAAGCGCTAAATCTATAAGTAGAGGCCCCCAAAAAAGGGGGGAGACTGCGGCCACGGGAATCATCTAATTTAAAAAAAAAAATCATTTTCTTTTAACAATGTAGTAAAATATTTATATTAAAAAATTTATTTTAACAAATATTTATTAACTACGGGGGCCGGGATAATATGCTGGATAAGCTCTCGGGGGCCCTGCCTACAACTCACGATTGACTAGGACATCCTAGAAGAAAAAAGAGGGTGATAGAACTTTGTAGAATTTAATTTTGTATAAAATCAGGATCTATCTTTGGGAACCAAATTTTTAATACACTATAAACGAAACATCGATAAATTTTAAAATAAAATGAATTAAAACAATTTTTTTAAAGAAAATATTTATATATTATGAAAATATTGAATTATTTTAATTTTAAAATTCTAAATAAAACTTTTAATTAGAAGTATACGATCGTTTTTGTAGATATCGTGCAAATTTTCCCAAAAATACGAGTTTTGTGATCTCTCTAGAATCCAAAATGGTCTGTTTGTCTGTGGTAACGATTTCTTAAAAAATATAAATTTTAGGAAAATGAAATTCAAAATTTCTATTAGGTATAAGCTCAAGATATGATAACGAAATTTTCAAAAAAATCTGCCAACCGGAATTATCCCTTTATATCCGGCGTTTTGAGGATTGGATACATTAAATTATGTGACTGCTTTTTATTTCTAGATCATTGTGAGTAAAAATTCCATTTCGTTGATGAGCCATCCGCTAGAAAATTATCAATGGAAAATGTGTCTATCAAATAATGATAAAGTTATCCAATGGGGGGAGGAGCTGCTACTCTATCTGCCAGGATCCCATCCAGAGAAACATCAAAAAATTATAAATTCGTTGTGAAAGGAGATTGATTATGTGACTGGTTAAAATAGTTTTCAACAAGTGATTTCTTTCTAAAAAAAAATCAAATAAAATAAGTTAATTTCCTAAAGAGCAAATATTAGATAAACTCAATATTAAATTTATTGATTGAAAACCAAATTTTATTAACAAAAACTTTTGGTTTTTAAGACATATTATAAAAGTGTGTAACGATTAAGATTTTTGTAATGGTTTGCAGATCAATGAAATTTGAAACTTATTTATCAGCTAGAACGAGACCACAAGTTTTTGTTTCAAATAATCCAGTCAGAAAAACGTATCTCTCTGTTTCAGATATTTTTAACCGACTTCATTAGATAAACGTTTTTTTTTTTTTTTTTATTTTGTTTATAAGCACTAAATGTTCCTTAATGTCAGTATATTTTATGATGATTAAAATTAATGTGAAGAGATTTGATTAGATGAGTTTCAAAAACAGCTTTAACTATAATTTAACGGGTTATAGTGGTGTTTCACAAAGAGGAAATAAAATTAAAAAAATTAAAAAATCTTTTAAATTATTTTGGAGATTTTTTAAAAAAGATTTTTTAATTTTTTTAATTTTATTTCCTCTTTGTGAAACACCACTATAACCCGTTAAATAATAATTCCTTTGTTTAATATGTTTCACTATAAACCAACACCGCTTTCCCTAAACTTTATAGCTTTAACTATGATAGGGCACACGTTGAGATTGCTATAGAATATTTTTAGAGGGCGGAGTGGGCGAAGAAAAGGGTAAGGCTAAGTCTAAGAATGGAGTATTTTCTCTAGAAATAGAGGATATAGAACAATGGTGGAAAACCTATGACCCGCGGGTCAAACACTGACCCACGAAAGCCTTTTTAATTGACCCACGCGTTGATTTTTATAAACTTACTTTTTATATGATAAAAGAGAGGGATTTAGGAAAATTTAACGCCGCCTTCTATATTGTGATTTTATTTAAAAAAAATTTTGTTAATAATATTAATATTAATCATATTTCTATTGTTCTATTATTTATATATGGAACGTGACGTCATAAGCAAACGTGGCCATCACTCAACGCCTGTAGAGTATTCCTCTTCTGTGCTTAAGAATACACATTGTTGTATAAGCACTAGGCGCGAAACCGTGTTAGTAGTGACTATAACTGTTCATTCACTCTATAACCTCTCTTTTTTATTTTCCGCAGAAAGAGACATAGCACACTCTTTTTTAAATCGAGATATTAATTCTTTGAATTTAGATGTACACCGCTTTTGATTGTTTAAACAATCTTAAAAATAATTTTTTTTAATTCTATGTTCCTGTTCAAATTCAGATAATATCGATTTCTACTATTCAACAATGATTTATTTTGATTTCTTCTAATTAGATATATTAGGTAAGTATCTTCACGAGAGATCAATAATACATGAATGGAAGAATATTTAAAAAAATTCCTTTAGGTTCTAATAATTGCCTTAATTTGTAAATTTAAAAAATTTTTAAAGAAAAAGGACTTTCAAATGAGGACTTGTTAAATCTTTCTAATTACTTTACAACTATTATATATTTACTTGTGAATAACTTTGAACATGGAAGGCATTTCTATTTAAGTGAACATGACCCTTGATCTTCAAAAGATCTTCCCCATTTCATCAAATAAAGTACTCATTGATTCCACCTCCCTGGTGTTAAATTTAAGAGTCTATGATTTAGCTATTTATCAGTTAAAGAGCATATTCTGGAATCAAATAGAGTTTATAAACATTTTGGATGAAGCTCATTGAAACAGATTCTATTTCGATTTATAATGATATATCGTATATATTGATTTTTATAAACTATTAAATAACATAATAGGAATATTAGTCAGCTTATACTGATTCTGCATATTATGATCTATATCATTTTCAGTTGTTTCTTGTAGGGTTGGAGATTTGAAATCCAGAATATATATATATATTTTTCAAGTTTTTGCAATAATTTCTCGGGGATGTTATCAACACGACTGACAGTGAAACAATCAAGCCAACTACACACAGTGTATTAAGATAGTCATCTACCCAAAAAATAATCGTGCTACGTATTGCTTAATTTCAGGTGCTTGTGACATGCCACAGCAGATTTATATAATATATACAGCTACATTTTCGTTAGAATAGAAAAAAATAGTGATGTCATCTGTTTTTCTAGGAAGAAATATTTCTTAATATTTAATAAATATTAATTAGTACTTTGAAATATTATCATAAAACGTTTAAAAATATAACAAATAGGAGTAAATTTCAATGACGACGTTAAAATATATATGAATTTATAATTTATTAATTATTATACTTCGGATAATATGTATCTTTTTCGTCATTAGAAAATCAATTGAATATTAATAATAGGTTAATCTGAAATGAAATTATGCTTTGCTAATTTGCAAAATTATTTTCTACCTACTATCTTTTTTTCTTTTAATACTCACATATGTAGATTTTTATAGACTAATGAAGGTCTTTGGAAAATATTTTTCGAATTTTGACATGACTATAAAAATAATAGTTTTTATGGTATTTTTGAAAAGAAAAAATGTTTTAATATGAAATTTACTCAGAGGTATACATTAATGGACAGAACCAGAATATTAATATCATTCAGCATCCACCTGTGTTCACAGCAGAACATAAATCTGGTCGTGGTTATTTTTACTTTATCCAATGCGAAGCATGGGAGAAAGTATTGGAATCGCTCTCGCGGCAAGCGCGACTTCAAAGGGTCCTCAGGTAAAGACTACGGAACCCATAGACTCAATTAAGGTCACAAATTGAAGTATTCAATCAGATTGAATTTTAGCACGTGACGGTTTTGCCAAAAATTACCTGGAATCTCGTCGAGAGGCCAAAAAGTGCCATTTTTTTTGGAAGTGCGTGGGGATGGATGTATGTATGTGTGTTATCGTTTTTTTCGTCCACGATTTTTTCCACACCTTTGCACTGATTGAAATGAAATTGAAAACCTACCATTAGTTTAACAAAATGAAGCGCTGATTAGTTTTTGGTACATATCGGTTCACAAACATTAGTACTTTATTTCGGTACTTTTTTAGTTTTTTCTAAATATCTTGAAAATGACTTAACCAATTTTGATGAAATTTAATATCCTAATTGTTCACCTTGGGGACCACAAAAAAGGTTAAATAAAGTTTTTAGTAAAATTATATTTTAGCAATTTTTACTCAAGAACATATTAATATTTCAAATGAATTTGGATAAAGTTTAGCAACGATCCGTTGCAGTTTATTTTAGTCATTTAGCTACCACGGTCATTTTTGGGAGATGTATACGTATTTTAAAGACAACATGTGAAATTTATCATCATTCAACAACTATCTGCGTTCATTGTGGACATAGCAGTTGTTTTTATCAACCAGGTAAAAAGATATAAGGAGGCAAGTCTTAGGAAAGGAAATGGGACAAGGGATGAAAGAACGCATCATTCTTGTTTTTAAAACGAGATTGTTTTAGAGTTCCCGGCAATTATGAACATTCATTAGTGGGTCTATTTCTGAATTTCCTTTTATTCGCCTTCATGTTCGACCAAGAAAACTACTACATATAGGTAGAGCTGAACAACGCAAAGATGATTTGACGATATCTGAATCACAAATTCATTTTTTTTTTAATTTTGAGAAAGTTTCTAAAATTGCTCTTCCAAAATAGAAACACTTTTTACATTCTTTTTTCTGGGGCCGGGCGACCTCCTGCGAGCCATCGAAAATATCACTAAGAGCTACCGGTAGCTCGCAGTCGACCGTCTAGTGGTCCCTGTTATAAAGAGCAAAGAAAAAAACAATTCACATTTTCCCCACTAGTTTCTGACTCTCTCTAATTATATTAAATTCAAATGTTAGTAATGGAATAAAATAAGTCTAAAAAAAAATTTTGAAAAATTTAAATAAATTTGCAATAGCGGTTTTTAATTCTAGAATTGTTGCAAGGAAATTTTGTATTTCTTTTTTCTTTTTACATATTCAAGTAGGCTATCAATTTTTTCTCAGGTTTTATACACGATGATAACAATTTTTTTATTATTAGAATATCAATATATTTTATTTTGAGAATAAATAGGCAATATTTCTGTAAAGTATGAAAATAGTAATTCCTTATAATTAAGCTATATGATATCATTAAAAATATGTACTTAATAAAAAATAAAAATTAAATTAAGAATAAATTTTTTATAAAATAAACATTATTAATTGAAAAAAAATATTAATGTACCTTTGTCAAATGATTTGAACATATGACAATTTTGGTTTTTAATCATCAAAAATGTACAAAATATCTCAATGCAGCCTGCACCCGAGCAGAAGTACTGTGACCGATGCTACTGAACCTCGGCTTTCCATCCTGCCTAAATAATGCTTTAAATTGAAATGATTAATTCTTCTTAAATCTTTTTCTTGTGGGTGCCGTATAAGAAGTTTTCACATCGTCAACCTTACTAATAACAACATCCCATTTAAGTCTTCACCCTCAACCGAATCATCAGGTAATAAAATACATTCTGATTTCGGAGAGGCTCCAACGCAGTTGGAAAAAATTATAAATATTCAGTAAATATAAAAACAATTTTATTAAGTTTAGATTTATATTTCATCACTAGTATGTAGAGATTTATGAATCCATTTTTGGCTTTATGGATCGATCTTCAATTTTTTTTATTCACATGAGGTTTATTTAATAGAAATACCATATAATACATTGTTCATTCTCAATTCCAACTTCAAAAACAACCTCCGGAAAACTTGAAAAGTAAAAGAAAGTGTTAATTCTTATCATCGACGATAAATTTTCTTTGATTACAAGTATATAAAAATACAGGTGGCATAATCGAGTGTGTCACGGTGGATAGTGACTATCAATCAGCACAGGAATTAAATTATTTTTCAAGCCATGCTCAATGTATGTATAGAGGCGATCACTCTAATAAATGTCCATTCAAAGAAGTGTTTTTTTCATTAGAGAAATCTTACATAAAAATTATTACGGCTAGTATTTCTTTAAGACTCGAATTCGATTTTGAATTCATTTTCAACTAATTTGAATTTATATCTAAAATTTATAAATCTACACAAAAACATACGAAGCGTCTATATATACATTCGTATAATTAATGTCGAAACATTTGAAAAATATTCAAAATATTAGAAACGGATTTTCTATGAATTATGCTCGTTCATGAGAGGAGACAGTAAACTATTACATTTTCGAATCAGGTACTGAAAGAAATCATAATTATTATTTTAAGGTACACCTCCCGAAAAGAGAAATAAAACGAAATAATAAAGTAAGTTTGTTGGGCTAGCGTGGAAAAATCATTTAGTGAAAGATTACGGAGTAAAAATAGTCCTTTCCAATTCATCAACAAATATAAACTCATATGGCTATGTAGAGTAAATTTTGGAGATGAGCATGAGGTCTTTGTGTACCTGGAGTGTTTATATGAATATAGAATGAATGGTTTGCAAAAATTTTACCCAAGGTATGGTAAACTCGAATGTAAAATTCTGCTGTCAAAGCTCAAAATCAAAAATTGACTTGCTTTTATTCATTACAGTAGAGCGTCGATAATCCGTATTAATTGTGACCGGAACCTGTCCGAATTATCAAAATGTCCAGATTTTCGAAAAGAACCAAAAAATGGTTGTTTGAGTTCATAACAAAAAGAAAACTTGCTAAAACCGTTTGAATTTTTCACTTTAATGTTGGAGGAGATAAATAAAACCATTAATTATTATGACCTTATAATGTATTTTAATGAAAGAATATACATACATATGTATTGTACGTACAATATGTACATTGTACATACATGTGTATTTACAAAATACTGTACAGTTTATACATTTTTTCACCGAAATTGAATTCGGATAATCGACTGTCCGGATTTTTAACGTCCGGATTATCGACGCTCTACTGTATTTATTTGTAGTATGTATTTATTAAATAATTTTCATGTATAGATGTTATATGAAAAAAACTCATTTTTCGTCTTGGTTACCACAAATAACTATTGTATTTTCATTTAAAACTAAATTAGAATTGAAAATATTTGTGATTATTGTTGTAATATCAATATTTCCTGCTTTGTGAATCCCGGTGAGCGAACCTTTTGTTTCTTCTTGTGTAAACTGTAGAAAATTATTAACAGGGTCAAGTACCAATGGGTTACCCTTTAATTTGATTGGCGGAAAATGTTCTCTCGATTGATGAATATTTCAAGAGCATTGTTTATTTATATTTTTTTTATTGTTATCAGGGCAGCTGTGGTGACGTTTTTTTAAGAAAATTTGATATCGAACGAAGTTCACCTTCGAAATGCAATCTCCATAAATTCTACGTTGTTCTATATAAAAGACGGCAGAGGCGAACGTTTCGTAGCAAGTATAAATCTTCAGAGTCATTCGGAAGTGACTAATATTGATTCGTGAAAGATGTTTATTTTTATTTCGTTAATCCCGTTTAAAATAATAATAATAATTAAAAATATAAAGAATATAATATGAGGTGGATTCAAAAGATTATTATTTGTTTTTTTTTAATTTTAAAATTATTTATAGCGCCTCTTACCACTATTTGCTAAGAAAATTATGCGAAAAATCGATGATGGTTTTCCCCCCAGTTTCATGAAAACTACCAATTTGAACAGTTTTCAACCTCACTTGAAAATTAACCCCCCTACAAATAGAGGAATAACAAGTAGGCGTACTCAAAAATTCTTTTTGAAGAAAAACTAAAAAACTATTCCTGTATTTTGCTAAGTCAAATCAAAAAACTTATATTTGATTTTTTTATTGTACGTATATGTATAAAATGGAGTAATAAAAAAAAATCGCTGCCTTTATAATAATACAGTACCTGGAGGCTAGAGAGCTTGATGCTCAATAACTTTTCTTCAGTTAAAAGCTTTATTTTTAATATTATTTTTAATTTAATTGATAAAAATATCGATTTTTATTTGAGAGCAATTTTCAAATTAAAAAATACAAATATATAGATATAGTATATTAATTGTTGTCTTTCTTTCAACTTAATTCAATTATACATATTTCAAATTTATTCAATAAATTCTATTTATAGAAATACTGTATATAATATATTCAATTATTTTCCACTTATAATGAAGTCAATTCAAAAATATTCATTTTAGTAAAAGTAAAAAGCAAACATTTTTAAATTGTTCTATGATAGTTTAAGTCATACTTTCTGATACAAGAGGAAAATCTCTGGTTCTAATCTGACATGCGTCAAATCAATTTTTTTTTGAATTTCATCAATCAATAATTACTTTAATTAAAAGAAAAAATCAATTAGATGAATTTTGATGAGGTCCAGACCTAGCCAGATCGTTTTCTCATCCTCAAAACTTGTTAATAGATTTTGTTTCATCAAAATCGATAGAATGAATTTTCAAAATAGAACCAAGTTACAAATATATATAAATAAATATATAATAAATATACAATTTTTGCTAAATTCGTAAGGTAGACAAACACTAGTTGTCAGTATATTTTTATTCCTTCAAAAATTTATATGGAAGAGGTTTTTTACTTTTTGGTCAGGATTTTAAACGATCACATCATCTTCAAACTCAGCAAGGTGGTCAATCTTATAACTTCAATTGCCGTCAATCTTTTTTAAAAACACATGCAAATAAACGATTCCGCAATTTCCGAAATTTATAATTATCTGAAGAATTGAACAGTCTTGAATCTCGCTCCTAGCTACAATCTTCCCCAATTTCTTTTGCTTCTTGGATAATTCAGAACCAATTAAACTCCACACAAACAATAATTCTTTGATCATAAAAAAACCTAATGTACAGAATCAAGCACTTCTCAATAAATGCCTAATTATATAGGTATGACAATAGACAACATGAATCTTCAACTTATACGATAAATTGATGCAATTACTGAACCACTGATTGCAAAACCTTCTCCTTTAGAAATAAATCATCAACCAGTCTTTTAAATCAAAATTCTTCGAACTCTTTGCTGGATATCAAAGCGGCAGCAGGATATTCATCGACTTCTTCGACTTCTCTCCAGCAACTTGATTTCCTAATAATATATCATCATCAGAATTAAATAAAAATCTTCTCTTCATCAACAAGATACAAGAAGATCCGATTAATATTGATCAAAAGATTCCATTTCAAGTAATCTTCAACTAAATGGAATGAAAAAATTCAGTGGGTATGATTCATTATCGCAAAATAATAATCAAATATATTCTACAATTTCAACAAAATCGATTATACAAAATCATTTAAAAGTAAAAAAGCGAAAAATATTGCTAAATAGTGATGATTATTACTCAATAATGCACCAGAATATGAACCTAAAACTGAAATAAATGAACCTTCTTTGAATGCACCACAATTTACTACTTATGTTCTAAAACTGAAATAATTGAAGCTTCCAACTTTGAATCCACCAAGTGTTGGTCCTTTTTATGGTGATTATGAACGAAGGTGATTATCAACTGCTCAACCTCATCATGAAGCACACTTGGCCGTAGCAAAGCACCCATACTCAACCTGCATCTCGCTTCTTCGCCATACGCAGCTTCTGCTCCTCCAAATGGTACTTCAGCTTATCCATTTTCTGAAATATCTATTCAAACAAATCCTTCTCAATTACAAAGCAATCCCAAACTGTTGCTTCAATAACTCACCCCAGCCCCAACTATCTCCTTTATCATCTCCTTCTAAAACACAAAATACTTCAACAGAGGAAACTGAGTCGTCCTCTCCTCTTTCAAATCAAGCACCGACCTCACCTTTCAAATCCACCTCCTAGTTTGCCTAACCGACATTTAGATTCGTCAGGACTTTTAAAAATCGTCAATGAATCGAGTAGTGGTACCTGATAGCCAGAAGAATTAAGCTTCCTGCATACCAGGAAGTTGAATACCTCTACTAAATAGCACTAAATAATACAAGCAATACAAGCACATAGTTGTTTTATGAAGTTTTTCCCAAGGGGAAAAAATATAGACACTACGTTGAATAATTCTTTTTTGGCTTAAACAATGGCATTTCCTCAGATTCACTTGATACTCATAAATCGTACGCTGGTTCTACAAAGTCAGATTCTACAAATGAAGATGATAATTCGTCCAAAGAAGAATCAACGCGTGAAAATGAAACAAAGAAATCTTTAAAAAGAAAAAAAGTGAGTCAGCCTCGTCGCACGTTGGCTCGTCGGAAGGCTAAAGAAATAAGTCAAATGCAAATTAGACTTAAAATAGCGGAAGAAGAAGAAAATAATTCATCTCATTCTGATATCGATCCTGCTTGATCAGCTGGAGCTTCATCTGACGACGGCTTACCTCTTAATAAAAGAGTTCGTGTAACTCGAAGTTCTACCTCAACTATTAATAAATCTCGTAAAAAGATAGAAAAGGAATCTACTGAAGAAACTCAGCCTCGTCGCACGTTGGCTCGTCGGCAGGCTATAGAACTAGTCAAATGCGAATTAGACTTAAAATGGCGGAAGAAGAAGAAAATAATTCATCTCATTCTGAAATCGATCCTGCTTGATCAGCTGGAGCTTCATCTGACGACGGCTTACCTCTTAATAAAAGAGTTCGTGTAACTCGAAGTTCTACCTCTTCGTAATAAATCTCGTAAAAAGATAGAAAAGGAATCTACTGATGAATCCACAAATGAAGAACCTAAACTTGACAAACGTGTACGAACTAGAAGCCGAGCCAAATCAAATCTTATCAATGGAAATCAAGAAGAAATTGCAATCTGAAAAACTTTTTCGGACAGTGCTCGAGGATCAGGAGGTCAACCTTCTAAAGTATTACCATTATAGGGTTGTCCATAGAGCTGTATTAGGCTTGGGGAGTAAGATTAATTTGAATGTAAGTTAAGGATTTTTTGGCTTTTTTCTTTTGAATATTGTTCATGTCTTATGTCAATTTCAGCCCATGTCATTCGAACTTCTTTAAATAGCTTCGTGTTCCATTCTTCATCCGCATGAAGATTGTTTAATATAATTGTATCTTTAAGTTTGACATCGACTCTTATTTCGCCAGCTCTTTTGGCGCATTCAACATAGAGCTGATATTTCTGATGGGCCACTTTATTACATAAGGATAGTAGTTGCAAACAATTCAGACATAAAAGAAAATCTTTTTCTGACAGTGCTTGAGGATCAGGAGGACAGCCTTCTAAAGTATTAGCTTTATAGGGTTGTCCATAGAGCTGTATTAGGCTGGGGGAGTAAGTTTAATTTGAATGTAAGTTAAGGATTTTTTGGCTTTTTTCTTTTGAATATTGTTCGTGTCTTATGTCAATTTCAGCCCATGTCATTCGAACTTCTTTAAATAGCTTTTGATTTCAACTCAATATTTTGATTTGCAATTTCTTCTTGATTTCCATTGATAAGATTTGATTTGGCTCGGCTTCTAGTTCGTACACGTTTGTCAAGTTTGGATTCTTCATTTGTGGATTCATCAGTAGATTGCTTTTCTATCATTACGAGATTATTAATAGTTGGTGAACTTCGGTGCACGAACTCTTTTATTAGATGTAGCCGTCGTCAGATGAAGCTCCAGCTGATCAAGCAGGATCGATTTCAGAATGAGATGAATTATTTTCTTTGCCTTCCGCCATTTGAAGTCTAATTGCGGAAGGTGACTTATTTCTTCTTCAAACGAACAACCGTGCGACGAGGCTGAGTTTCTTCAGTAGATTCCTTTTCTATCTTTTTACGAGATTTGTTAATAGTTGAGGTGGAGCTTCGAGTTACACGAACTCTTTTATTAAGAGGTAAGCCGTCGTCAGATGAAGCTTCAGCTGATCAAGCAGGATCGATATCAGAATGAGATGAATTATTTTCTTCTTCTTCCGCTATTTTAAGTCTAATTTGCATTTGACTTATTTCTTTAGCCTTCCGTCGAGCCAACGTGCGACGAGGCTGACTCACTTTTATTCTTTTTAAAGATTTCTTTATTTCATTTTCACGATTTGCTTCATTGGCTGATTCTTTCTTGGACGAATTATCATCTTCATTTGTAGAATCTGACTTTGTAGAACCAGCGTACGATTTATGAGTATCAAGGGAATCCGAGGAAATGCCATTGTTTTCAGTTTTCAAATTATTCAATTGTGGAGGTTCTTTTTTTCCTTTAAAAACTTCACAAAACAATCGTAAAGCCATTGTTTGTATTATTTAGTGCTAGTTTAGCACGAGACTTAACTCCTGGTTTTTGAGGAAGTTTAATTCTCAATATCAGGTACCACTACTCGATTCATTGACGATTTTTAAAGTCCTGACGAATCTAAATGTCGAATAGGCAAACTAGGAGGTGGATTTGAAAGGTGAGGGTCGGCGGTTGGATTTGAAGAGAGGACTGACTCAGTTTCTCTGTTGATATTTTGTGTTTTAGAAGAGATGATAAAGGAGATAGTTGGGGCTGGGTGTGAGTTATTGAAGCAACAGTTTGGGATTGTTTTGTTGAGAAGGATTGTTTGGACGAATTATTTCAGAAAATGGATAAACTGAAGTACCATTTGGAGGGGCAGAAACTACATATGGCGAAGAAGGTGAGAGATGCAGTTAAGTAAGTTTTGCTGGTTGTGAAGTGCTTCATGATGAGGTTGAGCAGTTGATAATCACCCGTCCATAATCGCAAAAGGACCAACACTTGGTGGATTCACTTCAATTGTTCGGATTTTGAACATATTCTGGTGCATTATTATAATCATCACTGGCTTCATAGAAATATTTTTTCGCTTTTGTTTCAGTGATTTTGTATAATCGATTTTGTTGAAATTGAATATATTTGATTATTATTTTGCGATAATAGATGTATCTACTTGAATGCATGTTCATTTAGTTAGAATTGTTTGAAATGGAATCTTTTTGATCAATATTAATTGGATCTTCTTGAATTCTTTGATGAAGAAGATTTTTTATTTAATTCTGATGATATATTATTAGGAAATCCAGTTGCTGGAGAGAAGTCGAAGTCGATAAATATCACTCCAAGCGCGTTTGATATCCAACGAAAAGAGTTAGAAGAATTTTGATTTAAAAGACTTGGATGATGATTTACTTTAAAGGAAGGTTTCTTGGTAATCAGTGGTTCAGTAATTGGTATCAATTTATCAGGATAAGTTGGTGTAGAGGTGTAAAATGAGAGTCGATGTCAAACTTAAAGATACAATTATATTAAAAAATCTTCTTGCGGATGAAGAATGGAACACGAAGCTATTTAAAGAAGTTCGAATGACATAGATAAATTGATATAAGACATGAACAATATTCAAAGAAAAAAGCCAAGAAATACCTTAACTTACATTCAAATTAAACTTACTTCCCCAATAGAATTCAGCTCTATGGTTGACTATACTGCTAATATTTTAGAAGGCCGTCCTCTGATCCTCGACCACTGTCGGAAAGATTTTCTTTATCGTAAAGATTGATTACAACTACTATCACTTATGTAATAAAGTGGCCATCGAGAAATATCGGCTCTACGTTTAAGGATGCGCCAAAGTTGGCGAAATGAGAGTCGATGTCAAGCGTAAAAGACAGTATATTAAACAATCTTCTTGCGGATGAAGAACGACTATTAAAAGAAGTTCGAGTGACATGGACTGAAATTGACAAGACATGAAAAATATTCAAAGAAAAAGCAAATTAAACTTTCTCCCCCAGTCAAACATCTAATTCCTAGAGTTTTCTACTGGAATGTCGTTATTTTGGAATTCATTAGATAATGCCCTTTAAATACTATTGTCTACTACTTGGAATTGAAAGTGGAAGTAGAAGTAGAATTTTGATATTGGGTCGCGGTTCACCCCTGGATTTAATGCTTTAATATTGCTTTTTATACATTGAAAAAACTTTTTCTTTTTTACCATTCGAAAAAATGTTTTATAAAGGGAGAAATTCTCCCAAATGTTTGACTTTTAAACGTCTAAAAGATTGGTTTTTAAAAGATTTATCTATTTATTTAATATAAAACAATCAAAATTTTTAATTTTTTTGATAGATATATTGAAATTTGGGGTGTATATCACATGATAATAGATTTTCAAGTGTGTTTTATTTATATTCTTGGAGGACATATCAAATATATTACAAAAATATATAAAAATTGGCCGTTTTGGATATATTTTCAGATATATTCATTATATATTTTAGGAAGTATAAAAAGAACACTTTTATTTTTTAATAAAAAAAACATATTTTTAAATTATAAAAAAGAATATACTTTATATTTATAAAAAAAACATATTTTGAATTTATAAAAAAAATGTATTTTAAATTTATAAAAGAAGTATTTTGAATTTATAAAAACAATATATTTTTAAATTACTCTCATTTATATATTAGAAAAATTATTAAATGAATATTATATTTTCTTAATATATTTGGGTTATACTCAGGGAAAGAGAGGGGTGTAGGTTTTAAGTGAAGCAATGATATTTAAAAAGGAAGGTAAATGAGAGGTATATTGTTACACAATAAAGTGTAATAAAACAAAAGTTTTTCAAATCCAGGTTATTTATTTAAAATAGATTTACAATAGATTTATTTAAAAATGAATTTCTTCTGAATGTCTTCAGCAGAGAGCAAATTTTCTTTTGCATATAATTGGGATAAAAATAAAATAAAACTTTTAAATTTGAGGAAAGCAAAAAGAATAGTATCAAATAAGACATTGATGTCATATACCCACATTCAGGCATCAAGAATCTTCGGATCCAGGCGCTTTTTTGCCGAAATATTTTGCCCCAGTTTGTTTTTGGGGCACCTCTTTGTAATTGATCTCCAAGGAGAACATCATCTTAAACAGACATGGTAATAGGGCCTTTACCATTTTATAGCCTTGTTCTGGAAATGGCGGACATCCATTCCAGTTCATCCACTTTGACACCGCTGAATGCTTTCAAGTTAACCTGTATATTATAATAATGTCAAAAGTTCTTTTATTTTTTTATAAAGTTTAATTGTTTATTCACTTACCTGTCCACGTGAAAACGCCACTTTTATTTGGTGGAGGTGATATGTCTTTGCTTGTCGATTCATCCGATTTTTTTAGTTTTCGGTATAGCATCAAACATATATCCTTATAGTCTCCGACAAAGCGAAATAGACTTTTAAAACATCTAATTCTGTAAACAAGTGAATTAGTTATTTCACATGCACATTTAAAAATATTAAAATTAACTCGATTATGTATAGTTTTACTTTTCGAAATCTCCCCGATGGAAATTCTCCATTACTTCAGGAGTGATGTCGAACATAAACAGATTGAGATCTGATTTGTCCTCATCCTCATATCCTACCTTAAAATTTTAAATGAGAACAAAAAGAGAGTAATTTAAAATAAATTCTAATAAATATATATCTAAATGTATAAAAATATTATTATATATTTTTATATATAAAATACATTAAAAACTTTAAAGTAAGCAGTATTTGTAATGTAATAACTA
>JALMQS010000099.1:101648018-101685614 GCA_024734495.1 Forficula auricularia
TACTGTGTTCCATTCTTCCGTAAGAAGATTGTTTCATATAATTGTATCTTTAAGTTTGACGGTCAACTCTTTGGCGCATTCAACGGAGCCGGATATTTCTGATGGGTCAGATAGAATGGTCATCAGGATACCTCTAAATAGCTAATGTTCATTGAGTTGAATTATTGCAATGCTGTTGTTTTTATTTCTTTTTGAATATTGTTCATGTCTATATCACTTTGGTGAATAGTTGTGTTCCATCTGGTAGTTCTTTATCATAATCAGAATGCCGAACTTGATCTTCAACTTACTCTGACAAATTGACACTGAACCAATGGATTGGTCAAGAAATCTCTCTGCACACACCGAAATCAAAATTCTTCGAACTCTGTCAGAGTTGAGACATTTATCGTATTCTTCGACTCCTCTGTTGACTTTACACAGAATATCACGGTATTCAAATACCAAGAGATCCGACACATTGATCAAAAAAGACCACCAAAACAATCTTCGTGAATGAAAATTGCGGATTAATATTGTAATAATAATCAACAGGCCTAATAACAAAATGATTATACAAAATCATTCCTCAACAAAGGAAAAATACTGCTGTAATAAAAGTGATGATTATTGAAGAATGGCACTGAGATTTTTGCAGGATATGGATGAAACCTCATCATGAAAGTTAATCAGCAAAAACTTGCCTGCATGTCATATGTAAGCTGTTCTCCAACAATTTCAGCTTGGTCCATTTGGTCTGTGTCCAGTCCTTCACTGCAAAAATAATCCAAATTGTTACCAATAACTGTTTCAATCTCACTTTGTCATCTCCTCTAAACACAAATTAACAGAGACTGAGTCGCCTTTCAGCCAATCCACTTCCCAGTTTTGCCTATTCTGATTTAGCTCTTTGTAAATGTCAATGAATCAGAGTATGTGGTACCTGATGTTAGAGAGCACTAAACTCAAAACCATCTGTGTTAAACTAGCACTAAATAATACAAACAAAATGGCCTTACTGACGTGTTTTCAGTTTTCAAAGAATTATTCAATTGTGGAGGTTCTATATTTTTTCCCTTTAAAAACTTCACAAAACAATCAATAAAGCCATTGTTTGTATTATTTAGTGCTAGTTTAGCACGAGACTTAACTTCCTGGTATTTGAGGAAGTTTAATTCTTTCTCAATATCAGGTACCACTACTCGATTCATTGACGATTTTTAAAGTCCTGACGAATCTAAATGTCGAATAGGCAAACTAGGAGGTGGATTTGAAAGGTGAGGGTCGGCGGTTGGATTTGAAAGAGGAGAGGACGACTCAGTTTCCTCTGTTGAAGTATTTTGTGTTTTAGAAGGAGATGATAAAGGAGATAGTTGGGGCTGGGTGTGAGTTATTGAAGCAACAGTTTGGGATTGTTTTTGTAATTGAGAAGGATTTGTTTGAATAGATATTTCAGAAATGGATAAGCTGAAGTACCATTTGGAGGAGCAGAAGCTACATATGGCGAAGAAGGTTGAGATGCAGGTTGAGAAGTAAGTTTTGCTGGTTGGCCAAGTCCTTCATGATGAGGTTGAGCAGTTGATAATCACCCGTCCATAATCACCATAAAAAGGACCAACACTTGGTGGATTCAAAGAAGCTTCAATTATTTCAGTTTTAGGAACATATTCTGGTGCATTATTATAATAATCATCACTTTTATTTAGCGAAATATTTTTTCGCTTTTGTTTTGAATGATTTGTATAATCGATTTTGTTGAAATTGTAGAATATATTTGATTATTATTTTGCGATAATGAATCATAATCACTTGAATTTTTCATTCCATTTAGTTGAAGATTGTTTGAAATGGAATCTTTTTGATCAATATTAATCGGATCTTCTTGAATTCTTTGATGAAGAGAAGATTTTTTATTTAATTCTGATGATGATATATTATTAGGAAATCCAAGTTGCTGGAGAGAAGTCGAAGAAGTCGATAAATATCCTCCAAGCGCGTTTTGATATCCAGCAAAAGAGTTCGAAGAATTTTGATTTAAAAGACTTGGTTGATGATTTACTTCTAAAGGAGAAGGTTTCTTGGTAATCAGTGGTTCAGTAATTGGTATCAATTTATCAGGATAAGTTGAAGATGTAGAGTTGGCGAAATGAGAGTCGATGTCAAACTTAAAGATACAATTATATTAAAAAATCTTCTTGCGGATGAAGAATGGAACACGAAGCTATTTAAAGAAGTTCGAATGACATGGGCTGAAATTGATATAAGACATGAACAATATTCAAAAGAAAAAAAGCCAAAAATACCTTAACTTACATTCAAATTAAACTTACTTCCCCAGCCGAATTCAGCTCTATGGACAACCCTATACTGCTAATATTTTAGAAGGCCGTCCTCCTGATCCTCGACCACTGTCAGAAAAAGATTTTCTTTTATGTCTGAATTGATTTCAAAACTACTATCCTTATGTGTAATAAAGTGGCCCATCAGAAATATCGGCTCTACGTTGAATGCGCCAAAAGAGTTGGCGAAATGAGAGTCGATGTCAAACTTAAAGATACAACAGTATTAAAAACAATCTTCTTGGTGATGAAGAATGGAAATCACGAAGCTATTGAAGAAGTTCGAGTTTTACATGGGCTGAAATTGACATAAGACATGAAAAATATTCAAAAGAAAAAAGCAAATTAAACTTTCTCCCCCAGTCAAACATCTAATTCCTAGAGTTTTTCTACTTTGGAATGTGGAATTATTTTGGAATTCATTAGATAATGCCCCTTCATCTATTGTCTACTACTTGGAATTGAAAGTGGAAGTAGAAGTAGGTGTACACGATATTAGGTCGCGGTTCACCCCTGGATTTAATCTCTTTAATATTGCTTTTTATTCATTAGAAAAAACTTTTTTTTCTTTTTTACCATTCGAAAAAATGTTTTATAAAGGGAGAAATTCTCCCAAAATGTTTGACTTTTAAACGTCTAAAGATTGGTTTTTAAAAGATTTGTATCTATTTTATTTAAATATAAAACAATCAAAATTTTTAATTTTTTTGATAGATATGTTATCTTTTTGAAATTTAGATTGTATATTGAGGGGTGGCGGTGGTTGATAGGAAAATTTGAAATTTGCTATTTGTTGCGGAGCTAGTGAAGACTCCTTCCGCCACCCCTCTAAAAGTATCTGCTTCTGCGCATGCTCCAAGTGTTACGCAAGAGGGCGCCGAGTCTATGGCTCGGGCGCTCAGTGCTTTTGACGGCGGCGTCGGCGACGCAACTTTGCTCGTGCGCTAAGCGCTCCGGGCTTTCTTGTTTTTTATTTTCCCCCCTGGAATTTGCGCTTTCTGGCAAATCGCAACCAGTGACAAGTGCGGTGTTCTTCAGTCCAACCTCGCCTCGTCTCGGGTCCGTAGCAAAGAGGGCAGCCGACCACGCGTTACCTGTCATTAGCTTATTTTCTCCCCCACGTGCCCACTGTCAACAATGTTTTGAATCCAAGTGCTCGGACACCATTTACTATTCTCTTTTCTTATTTATTATTAATTCTTTATGAATCAAGGACACTGCCAATTGGTCACAATGCCGGTCTACAATATTATAACAAGGAGATGCAAGGTAATCCAAATAACTATCAAATAATTGAAAACAAAAATTGTCCACGTCCTAAAACTACGGAGAACTTGTTTGCGTCCGTGGTTGAGTCCTTTATTTATTCGTCCTTTCAGTAAACATTGCCAAAAACTAAAAGAAGAAAAATCAGTATTTGAAGAAACTTTGACCCCAGTCTTTGAACCGGCTTTCGGAGAAGGGAGATGATAGGTGTACATGTACAGATAATAAACCTACCCATTGTCAAAAGGGAAATCCCCTTCCTCTCTCTCTTTCATTGACATATATCGAAAATGAGACCAAATAGTCGAGTTTGAAAAATAAGTGAAATATGATAACGAGATTGGCCGCCACTGTTTCTTTTTCTTCTTAATTTATTATCTTATCTAAGAAAAATAGTCAAGAGTATTATCATTAATCATATCCACCTCGACAATCCGACAGATACGTCACCAGACTAAATACTCTCCAGATGTCTTAATTATTCGAATCGCTTTTTATTAAATAAATCCTCCACAAGTGTTTTTACTTTACGATGCGTTGGATAAGGAAGTATTGTAATCACCGAAGAAAAAGTGGTGTTTTTGTTTCATTTTTCGAAAAATCACAAGTTACCGAAAATTATTTTAATAACAAAATTGAGCGAAATCTCATGGCATTAAGGACTACAAATATAGTAAACCTAATAAACATGATAATTAAAGAGATATGAATTAATTTGTCGAATATATGTGTGTGTTTGTTTGTGGTTTTTTTCGTGAGTAGTTGAAATTTGTTTGCGACTAGCTCAAAAACCAATAAGAAAATCAACGATATTCTACATTTAGTTTTTTTTTATTAAGATCATTCGATTTTGGTTGAAATCGGAAGACAATATTTGAAGAATTTTAATTTATTACTTTGGCTAAATGGGCATCTAAGTTACCGAAGCCAATTAAAAAAAAAAATATTAGGTTTTTGCCAATATTTTTAATATTATTAATAATTTTTTATTAATAAGTATACAAAATAATAGTACATTTGGCAATAAATAACACACCAATTGTTTATTTCTAATAATTAAATATATTTAAAAGAAATATATTAATTATTACTTAATATCTCTTAAAATATCATTTTCACGATTTGCCCTATATAAAGCTTTTTTTTGAAGGCCTTAACACACTCTGATTGAGCTTAATTTTATATTTTTAATCTTTTTGAGATATTTTGAAAAAACAAAATAAAAACACCAATTTTTATTTTTGTACAAACACATTTACATATATATAATCTTTAAGTTATATAATTAAAATAAACACGTAGAAATATATGAGAGGAGGGAGGCAGGTGGATAGTAAGTCACGTAGTGTATTTGATCACGTCAAAAAATGTTCTCCGCGCATGGATGTCGAGGGAACCCCTGGCGTGTATGCAACCAGCAGCCACCTGTTAGCCGTGCGAACTGGGATAAATTCGGGAACGTTTCGGCCAGATCGTGTCGGCCAACAGGCTAATTAAGTGGCCGCCTGTTTAGATTGGCTGGATTTCATTAGCATGCCGTCGGTTCTAGTAATTTGGTCCAGTGGTTGCAGCTGCGTACTTTTGCAATTAGAATCCATCAGTTGAATGCCTTCAAGAAAAGCCATCTAATTGCACATATATGGGAAAAAATGTATATTTTGCAAGCGAGGAAAAAAAGAGAAAAACACAGTCCATAATTGAATTCAGTGAACACCAACGTCATCCAGTCCGAAAAATTAATCGACATTTCGATTTCGTAACCAAAGTGGACAAATGACATTAGGAGCGTATTTCCTGACCACCTCCGTTAATAATGTTATTTTTTTAAGCTATTTTTAAGGGACAGTAGAGAAAAGAATAATAATCAAACACTCACGATATAACGATAACTTAAA
Organism: Forficula auricularia; assembly: GCA_024734495.1. Classification (NCBI taxonomy): domain Eukaryota; kingdom Metazoa; phylum Arthropoda; class Insecta; order Dermaptera; family Forficulidae; genus Forficula; species Forficula auricularia. The sequence goes on from JALMQS010000099.1 coordinate 101,653,498, forward strand.
AAATGTAGCAGAACTAAACTTTTTTATTAAATCATTTTTAGGGTTATTACCATTTTTTTGACATTTTTTTTTTAGATTTGAAAAAAAAGTTTATAAAATTTGTAGAACATGGTAAATTTAATTTATAATAAATATGAATATAATAGAATGAAAGATTAGTAATAAACGATTAAGATGTTGTGTACGGAAAACCTGATAAATATTCGACCAATTTTAATAAGTTTTATTCACTACATCCATGATCCTGTAAAGTTGCTTTATTTACTTTTTTTGATGGCATCTCATACTTGTCACAATCGCATATGTAATGATCGAAACTTCGTGTATTTTACCCATCTGCTTTGCTATGGATAAAGTAAAAATTCTCAATTAATATATATATATATATATATATATATATCCGAGTTATTTAAATAATAAGGAATAATCACAGAGTTTGTAATATGTTTGAAATAGATAAATATGCATATTGCAAACAATAATATGCGACTTTTATCGAGCCTTACCCGATGTTTGATTTTTTTTCTCATAATGTCATATTTAACATGATTCAATTGTTTCTATATAAATATATAAATATTTTATTTATTTGAGGCTATAATTTAGAAGGTTTTGCATTCATATTTAATCTAAAACAAATATTTGACACGGTTATTGAATATTTTATTTTTTTAGCGGTTAAATGGCTCGCCGATAATATTTAATAGAATTTTGGTTTTTATTAGCACTTAATTTTTATATAGGTAAATGAATAATTTATATTATCAGGCAGAAGACATTCATACCTCTTTTGTATATTTCTTATAAATTAATATAAAATATTTAATAGTCTAAAATAAAGTTTTTTTTTTTGTTTTTTTGCAAAATATTTTAATAAAACATCTGAAATATTTCAGAGCCCCCTTCATTTTCTGCCTATATACCTGTTGCACTTAAAGTGCGATTGGTATTCAATGTAGGAACTGAAAAATGTTATCGCTTGGAAGATTATTTTCTTGATAGGCGCCTAGAGAAAGAAGAGTACCTACTCTTCAGAGAGGAAGAGATAAAGAACCAGGGGGGGGGGGGGGGAGAGATAAGAGGGAAACATTAATCCATGGCTTCTGGTTGTCAAATAGAAAAAGAATTACATAATTATATATTTTGTGTTATATAATTGTAACTTACTTATTTCTTGTCGCGTTTGTTGTAAATTTTTTTTTATTTATTTATTTTTATTTTTATTTTTTTCTATAAATCTATTGAAGTCTAATTCCAATTGTGAATGCCAATAAATTTACAAGATAGGGAAATTATTTATTAGTGAAGATTAGATTATAATTTAAGTTTGTACAAATTTTATTTGAAAATAATGCATTTTTTATTTCGAATCAGTCTCTTATCGGCAATGGATGGATTGTCTGCAGACGATACGATAGGCCGGCCGTTGGCCTATATAATTTTTCATCTTTTATTAACAATGCTTAATCGGATGTTCAACTCGAATCTTGGAGGATGAAAAATCAATAGCCCAACCGTGGAAAGAATTTCCAACTCTTGTTTCGAATTCTAGGACAGGCTAGATGGCAAAGTGTCAAATATGTCTGTCCATCCGACTCTGTGAGTGTCCGGGAGCTGCATTTCCCTTAAAAGAAAGCTTAATCAGAGATTCGGATTATTTTCAAATGGACCACGGAAATGGAACCAAAGCGAAGGAATTGTTACGTAATACCCCTAAGGCAGACCCCACACCTAGAGGCGAAGGGGCTTGGCCCCTCCGAGACCACCTTCTGTCACCAAAATCATTGCCTGGGATTATTAAACTAATAGTTAAATACAATTCTTAGATAAAACAATCAATAAACCGCTTAAAATAACATGAACCGTTTCGAGAAAAATTTTCCAAACAAAGAGTTTTAAGTGAAAGTGGAAAATTTTAAGGAAATTTTTCAAATTGATAAAGACAATTTTTTTTTTGTTAAGGGAGAATGGTGTGGGTTCTTGGTGAAACATTTTAAATAAAGTAAAGAAAATTTTGAAATTTTTTTTATAAATTTTAAAAAAAATTTTTATAAAATTTCAAAATTTTTTTTACTTTAAGACAAATTTTCTCTGAGTTGAAAATTTTTTCGGAACGTTTAATTCTTTATTAAACTATTTATCAATTATTTTATAAAAGATCTATTTATTTACAAACATAAACATTGAATATATTATGCTCAAACACCTCTCAATTAATCACGTCACCCAAAGTTCATTAGATATTAAATACATATTAGATGTAGTTAGGTATATATTTCTGAATAACATTTTGATCAACTTTAGCTTTGTAAGGGATTGATATAGAACCTATGTTCATATATATAATATTTTTTGCTTAAAATGACATCCTCAACAATTTCCCGAAGTTTTTTTACACTCGTTGGGAATCACCCTGTATATTAAGTTGAATAGGTATTCATCACACTTTCGCAGGCGAAGAATTTTTTACATCAATTGTGATACAACGTAAATAACGGCCCTCAAAGGAAAATACCAACATATCCAAGGTTGTTTAATTAGTAATAGACAGAGTAGATTCATAATAATATAAAAGCAGAAGGTTTTCATCAAATCTATATTTAATTATATGTTTGGACTGAGAGTTCTTTAGCAAGTGGCTAGCTTAATCCACAATACTGTACTCCCTATTCGGTTTATAAAAAAAATGAATAAATTCAAAGGAGTATATCAACAATCATTTTATATTGTTTTCTTTTGATAATAATATATGAATGATATAGAATTAATATAGAAAAAATATTAACTGAAAAATAGTATATTTGTGTAATGCAGAGATTATAGAAAAAAAATTGAATTTGGAAATAAATAAAGTATGATTATATTATATTTACCTAGCTGAGTAGATAGATCATAATGATCATTATATTTTCAAAGAGAATTCCGGAATAAAAGAAAATATTTTTTTGATTCAAAGACGTTGGATGGAATGTTCTATGGAATTCTCAACAAAACAGTCAACAACTGATGGGTCATTATTATTTAATGAGATTATTACAGGGAAATTCTTAAGTCAATTTAAAAAAGGGGATGTTTTTGAAAATAATTTATCTGTGATTGATAATATACTTATTAAGAGAAACAACAAATAAAGTATAGGTGTTTAAGCAGATGGATTTGTTGAACCGAAATTAGCGTTTTCACTCAGTTTCTTTAATTGAATTATTTATTATTTAGGCTAAACTCTGCTACAATCGGCAAACATAATTTTTAATTTTTATTAAAATTTTCGTTTCAATTCACCAAATTGCCGACTATGGAATAAATTTATGTCGAGAGACTTCAAAAAGTCTGAGGTAAAATGTTTGAGATTAAATTTTAATTAACTGTTGTTAGGCATCTGGAAATCATTATGAAACATCCGCCTTACTTCACAGACAATTATAATGAAAACATGATGAATTAACACTCGGTCACATATCACATATTTTATATCCCAAAATAGATTTTGAATTCTGGTTTTCATTTAATCACTTTAGAATAAGGAAAAATCGTTCATAAAACAACAATTTGAACAAACCGCCCCCGCCTAAGGACAAAATTAAAGCTTTTTCTTGCCGAGCTGTTGATTTTTGAGAGGAAATCAATGAGATTGTTCTCTACTTGATGCAAACAAACATATATCTATATATAAATCAATATATATTGTATCAAGCAGAAGACAACATCATTTCCTCTTAAAACCCCACCTAAGAACTAACCACATAACTTTCATCTTCTAAGAAATCAGAGAATTCATCAACCCAAAGCCATCAGTAAAAAATGATTAGTTGACTAGCTAAGACTAAGCTAAGTGTTGTTAGCTTGGCCGTTTCAATACGGTTCGAGTTGCTTGCATCTCACAACCACATCATTGGGGAGAGATAAAAAAACGACCTTCTCTCTCAATTAGAAACGAATCGGCTATACCGATATAGGAAATTGCCAAGACAGACAGAATCTGGTGCTTTCATTATGCCAACCTTATCTGTGAATACGATTGGTTGAAAATGAATGTGACATGTCTCATTAGTGGAAGATACAATAAAAGACACTGGTATCGATAGGATGAACTGTTTTGATTAACCATTTATTTATGAATTAATTTTTTATTTTATTTTTTTGATGCTATAGTCCATTTAGCTACTAGATATGTATTAAAATCCTTTTATCAAGTCAGTCCGACCATAGCGTATCAAGAAGATGGTTGAAGTTTTATATTTAGTTCATATGCTTGTGTATTTGTATGGGTATCCGATATCAAATTCTGATTTCTATAGCGTGAATATAGTAATTAAGGAATTCAGATAAAAGCACGCTTCATACTAATCTGCTGTTCCAATTATTACGCACTCCACACTGGCTAGGTAAATAATACCTGTAACCCACGAGCTGGAGGTTCGGATTAGATTCATTTTGTTTACCAACTAGAATTACAAAATTCTCTTTCTATTTGTTATTATATTTAGAGCATTAATCATAAGAGTAATTTTTCTAGAACTTGATTTAAAGCAATTTTAACAGAGGGCTATTTTATAAATTACTTTTTAGAGTAGGTACTTTATTCACAATTTTCGGAACTTTTTTTTGTATTAAAATTCAAAGCATTGTATCTCGTAAAAAAAATAAGATATAATTTTTTTATAATTTTTAAAAAATGGTAACGAAGATAAAAAGAAAATTTAGACGAATGTGTGACGTGACTATTTGAAGCCCTGACGAAGTCGGCAGAGTCGACGAAACGGTGGCTGATAAATAAAAAAGTCACACATAAAAACTTGTCCTTATTTACCTATTATAAACTTTCAAAATAAAGCAGAAGATAGTATATATTATGACCATCTACTTAATCTCGAATTGAGAAAAAAAAATTGTACCCTTAAGCATCACTAATTTAACGTCTGTCCATCTAAGTCAGGCTACTTTTTCAACATATAAATTCAAACATTTGTCACAAACAATTAGACATAAGCATTAGAGCGCTGATGTAGCCGAGTTTTTGCAAAATTGTTAACGATGTATTTGTTTAGTTATTTACAAAAACAATGTAAAATATATTTCAGAAAGGAAATGTTCTATTTTAGTGGCATCTGTGCCAATTAGCGGAGTTTCAGGCTTCTTAAACCTGTCTTGTTAGTTTCGAAGTACATGTTGAAAATATATGATGCAGTTTTGTAGTAAGTAGTTTACCTAAAAATAAAAGCAACAAAGATACTAATTTGATTTAAAATGAAGTAATTTCGATTAAATCTTATTTATTGTAGTATGATGAAGAAATAATTTGGGTTTTTATAATCTTATCTATTTGTCAAATTTCAAATTTCTAAATCCACTGGAATTAAATGATCTCTCTCTGTTTTAAGTACAATAGGGTGAAGCGATGGCTGTAATAAGATGGGAGACAAAAATAATACAATTTGATATATTTGAAAACAATTAGTCTTGGAATCATTATACACGAACTGGCCAATGAAGCAGCTTGGGTGTTAAGAACTAGATATAAAATGGAATACGAGAGTCGAGCTTCGATTCTCGAGGTGAAAACCCAATATACAAATTTCTTTAAATATCTATCTTATTGTATATCAGGATTTATGGGATTAACTGAAAATAGCATAATTTTTTAGAAATTCCACGTGTCATACACGAGTCGAGCCAGGATTATTCTAAAGGGGGTTCCAAGTGAGCGTAATTATCTGAGTAATCTAATTCACTATCATTGGTCCTGTTGTTATTATGTATTATGCTTTCGAAATATGATATTCAACAAAATATGATGAGGAGTCTCTAGAGATTCAAAAGTAGAATCGTGTGTCTGTATATAAATTTAAATTTAAAATTTTTAATTTAAATGCACACACATGTTCGATAGTGTATAATTTTTTTTTTTTTTTATTTATTTATTGTCACCGGGAACAAAGCCAATTTAGACAACACATCAGTAAAGTGTTAGTAGGGGTAGTGAGGGAGCCGAGTTTTGCCGGTAGAAATTTTATATGCTAGCCAGGATCGAACCCCGGCCTCCCGCTCCAACATCGTCATCATCGATCCCAAAGCGGGGCCAGCGAGTTGACCACTTCGACTAACCCGACTCTCCAGTGTATAATTAAAAAGAGTGAAATATTTATTTTTTTTACCATAAGATAACCAATTGAAGAGATTTATTTGTTGGTTTTCACCACAAGAATCGAGCATCGATCAAACCACGATTCTCCCATTCCAATTCATCCTTGAGCGTTATTCATTCATTTTTAGTTAAATAACAAAGTCTGCTTGACCATGTCCGTGAATCAACCACTTTACTATTCCTAGCCTTGAAAAGTATATTATATGAGCTCATTATCGAACTATTTTTATTCAACAGATATTTATTTTTAATAAATTGTTTCCGTACATTGAGTGATAATACAATCGGTTGAATCTGCAAAGGGGAAGAGAGAGGGGAAAAGCCAAACGAGAATGGTATAAAAGTTGATTAAATGAATCTCTCTTAAAAGAGAAAGGAAGATAGATATGTAGGAGGAAATTAGGACAAGGAGAAAAGGATAAAACAATAATAAAGAATTTTTAGATGATTTTCCAAATTGATAAAAGAATAAATAAAAATAGGCAAAACTTAGGAAACAACCTTACATAGGTATATTTATATACCTAAATACAGGGTGTTTCAGAATTTCAAGACCCTATTTTAAAGAAATATTTTTGAAGTCGAAATAAAAAAAATTTTTAAACATATTTTCCAATCTTATTTATTAGTAAGGTATTCAACGGAAAAAATATACATGATTCGTAGTACTAAATTAAATAGCAAATACGATATAGCTACTGGATTGTGGAAAATGGAAATGGAAATAACGCCTTAAGATTTTCTATATTGTTGGATCCAGTTTTTAGATTGTTGTATATTTCTGATTTCTTCAAGAATTGATAATACACTCCCTAATAAGGGTCTTTTAAAAGGTTCACCACTCCAGCACTGTTCCATTAAAGACCAGCATTTCTCTTCAAAATTTGGTAAACGTTCGGGACGTATTCCTTTTTTAACAATCGACCACAATTGTTCTTTATTTTGGAATTGCTCAATTTTTTTTTTTTTTTTTTTATGATAATGATGAGAGAAGGAGTTACACCAAAAAAGGTGCATCCCCTAAAGGCCTGGGTTGGCCCCTCCATCGTGAAAAGAAGAAGAAAGAATTTTATGGGTTGGGCGGGGGTCGAAGGTATCTGTGGATACGGGTCTTAAATAGCTGAAGGTTATAAGTCGCGGGAAAGATGGTGGCAGGGAGCGAGTTCCAGTCTCTGATGGTCAAAGGGATAAAAGAGTTGGCGAAAGCGCTTGTTCGACTTTGCACATATATACCAAAATAATATCCCAAATGCATATACATCAACACTACTATTGTAATGGACAGATAAAAGTTCTGGAGCCATATGGACTGGAGTTCCTACTATACTTCCAGACATCATTGCTTCAGGAATGCAAAATCCAAGATCAGTTAATTTAGCATGATTTTCACAATCTAGCAAAACATTTTTCAATTTGATGTCTCTATGAACTAGGCCTTGAGAATGAAGATATCGTATTCCTTCTGCAACATCTATTGCAATCTGCAAACGGACTGTCCAACTAAGTCCTGAACGAATGCCACAATAAAGATCTCGTGAAAGACGGTCCATTATAAGAAGTACTGCAGGAGAGCAGCCCCCGGCATATGTATGATCAATGACGGAACCACGAACTCGAACTACATGCTTATGGTCGGGGATTGATCTTCTGTAATAAAACTCCATTGCAAGATCATTCCAATGTTTATCATCAGGAGGAACAACAGATTTTACAGCACATGGGCCATGACCGGCCCACGGATCACATGCGAAAACAACTCCATATTGACCTCGGCCTATTTCTTTGTTTTGTTTCGGCATACCATGTTGAACAACATCACCTAATGAAGTGATTTCCAACGTTAAGCGTGCTAATCTAGGAGCATGGAGTTTTCTGATTGTGATGCGATGTTCTTCAGTTTATTCTAAACGATTTGAATAGTGATCTTCTAATGAACGCATTGCTGATTGGAAAGAGTCATGAGAAGTTTTGACTCGTTCTCGAAACTGAGAACATATACTCTTTGCTAATCGAGCTGAACTTAAGGAATCAAGCAAGTCTCTAGCAACTTTTTTTCTCCAATCTGCATCCAAATTGGGTGTTGATGTCCATGGTAATAAAAAACCTATAAAGACTTTGCGAATACGTTCAAGTATTTCGTAAAAAATGAATGAAGATCCTGATGGCGATAGTTCAATATTGTAAGCCGCTGTCAATATTTGTTTGACTGCATCACTTGCCAATAAACTTCCATCTTGTTCATGACAATTTTTTTCTAAGCTTTCTAAACATCTTTGTAATGTGCCAACATAAGTATCTTTTAAACAGTCAAACGATTTAATAAGATGTCCAGCTACCGATCTACTCAATCTTTTTAGTAATAATTGTTGAATCTCATCGGTAGCTTCTTTGACAGCATGAGTACAATCTTCATTGCTCAGAGCAATCCCATTATAACGATATTCAACAGCATTTTCTACAAGATCATCTTTCATTTCTCTTAATATGGTTTCTATTAAATGTTGAATTTCTTCTTGTTTTTCATTGGCCAGAGACATTAAATACTTGTTCAATGTTATTAGAAGAACAGAAGATTTCGATATTGATTTTATTAATTTTGAAAAATCTGTATCACCTTTTTCCATTACAACATGAAGGATTTTTTTCTCAGATATATATTTAAAATTCAATAGTCTTATAACATTTTGACTATTTTGAAGTTTTAGAAGTAATTTTACTTCATTTAGGTATCCTTTAGCGACAATCCTGTCCACATTATGAAGATTGACGCATTTGACAGCGAAAGTATTCGACGATTCGGTGTCCATGACTTGGAAGACTTTACTAGAGCCACCGACGCCGAGGGTGGACAAGACATTATAAACCTTCCCGTTGACGACCATCTGTTTGTGAGGCGATTTCTGAGTAGTGTCTGTCAATTTATTGGAAATTGGACGCTCCATCGGGGTGGCGAACACTACTTCTTCTTTAGGTCGACTTGGCATCGGAGTCATCAATTTAGGCACCACCTCCTCCGGCCTCGCAAGATCCTGTTCCAAACTTTTCAAAATTCTAGTCTTCTTCTTAATAGATTCGGTCTTTTTATACGAAACCACCAAATCGAGAGGACTTTTTTGCAAAAGATTTTTTTTCACTGAATTTTGAGGTGATGCCAAATGCATTCCACCCATTTGACCAATTAAAAAGTCCATATCACTTTTTTGAAACGATTGGGGTGTTTTTGCCCCCTCGTAAAAATTAGATTGATAGTTAGGTGGGGGACCAAACGACGGATAAGTATGCTGTTTTTGTACGAACTACTAACTTACTACTAACTTACTACAAACTTACTACAAACTTATGACTAACTTACTACTAACTTGCTACTAACTTACTACTAACTTACTACTAACTTGCCCTCCAATCGGAACAGGCAAAACAAATATTAGGGGAAAATGTAGCTGCTATGCTAGATATGCTTAACGTTGAAGATGATTCTAATAATCATTTACGTCCATCGCCAACTACACCTACCACAATAGCAACTTCTGTAAAAGACGCACTTACTACTAACTTACTACTAACTTGCCCTCCAATCGGAAAAGGCAAAACAAATATTAGGGGAAAATGTAGCTGCTATGCTAGATATGCTTAACGTTGAAGATGATTCTAATAATCATTTACGTCCATCTCCAACTACACCTACCACAATAGCAACTTCTGTAAAAGACTCACTTACTACTAACTTGCCCTCCAATCGGAACAGGCAAAACAAATATTAGGGGAAAATGTAGCTGCTATGCTAGATATGCTAAACGTTGAAGATGATTCTAATAATCATTTACGTCCATCTCCAACTACACCTACCACAATAGCAACTTCTGTAAAGACACTTACTACTAACTTGCCCTCAATCGGAACGACAAGAAAACAAATGTGCACGAGGAAAATGTGGCACACTATGCTGAATATGCTTAACGTTGAAGATGATTCTGTAATCATTACGTCCATCTCCAACTACCATCTCCAACTACACCTACCACAATAGCAACTTCTGTAAAAGATGCTATTCGAATGGATCATTGCTATACAACACTTACAGCAACAATAACTTCGCCAGTACCTCCCCCTGAAGCTATGGTGACTTCTCCTGTTTTGCTAACTACAAATACAAATACTGCACGCGTTCGTGGAAGAGGTCGTGGTGGTTATCGAGGTGCTATCCGTGGTAGAGGAAGAATTTTAGAAACTGCTAAAAATTCCTGTCGTCGAACCACCACCACCACCTCCTCCTCCTGTGGAAACTCTTCTTGATCAGGAAATGCCTCCTGTTTCGCCCCTTAGACAAGCTCCTTCACCCATTGCTATTGAAGACAATATTACAATACGTCCTATGTCAAACATAAGAAATTCGAATGCCGTCGCTGTCACGTTTCGTTCTCAATGTATATTCCTCAGCCTCTTGTTCCTCTTCATCGTCGTCATCATCATTCTCGTTTTCGTTCTCCTCCTCGCCGTCATTATCAGTATTACTTTGTCGATGGCTGGAACTACGCGTTTGTCGAACTTGCATAGAGTCCTCTTCACTTTCCTGAGGGCTATTCCTAACATTGACATGACGCCTTGTCCTCCTCAACATTCCAACAACATTGAATTGGCACCCAAGAAGAATTAGAAATTAATACCAAGAATAATTCTGAAATCAGAAGACCTGCCAGAGAAAAATGGATCATAATGCCGAATGCTAAATTTCGCAAAAAAATTGCCTACTTCGAAAAAATATTTTAAATATTTTAGTGTTAATCATAATCTCAACTCTTTAATATCTTACTAATAAAAGTTAAGAACATATATTTAAATGAACTTTTTCTTTATTTTGATCAAGAAAATATTTCTCTAAAACAGTAGTAATTCAGAAACAGTCTAGGTACTAGGTGAAGATGCAGTCTAGAAGTTTTGGAGATCCGATATATATATATTTTTAGATACTAGCCAAATAAATATAGAGAGACAGATAGAAGGGGGGGTAAAAAGAGAAGAATAGAAGCCGGAACCCCATGCCGAACTCGGAAAGTTGGATTAAAATTCCAATGTTAAGGAGCACATGACTTGGGTAGTGGTATTCCACCGGGCGATAAGTAACTTATCTACCACTTGATATGGAAACGTTAAGATGATATTGTCAGAACTCATATCTGAGAAAAATGCCCTCAAAGATTGTCTTTGTGCAGTTATGACTATCTAAGAGCTTTGTTTATTTATTCATTTTATTAAATTTCTCTTTTTGTTTACTTTAGATCATTTGATCAAGTTCGAAATATTCCTTTTATAGAAAAAACACCATTTATTTGATTCCAAGACAATATTTCTATTGCAATAAATTATTTTTTTCAAAAATGACCATTTATAATTTCAATTTGATAATTCTTAATATAAAAATGAAATTTCCTAATAAGAAATTGAAAAGGGGGAGTCGGGTTAGCTGAGGTGGTCAACGCGCTGGCCCCGCTTTGGGATCGATGATGACGATGTTGAAGCGGGAGGCCGGGGTTCGATCCTGGCTAGCATATAAAATTTCTACCGGCTAAAACTCGGCTCCCTCACTAGCCCTACTAACACTTTACTGATGTGCTGTCTAAATGGGCTTTGTTCCCGGTGACAATAAAAAAAAAAGAAATTGAAAAGTTATAAAAATAAAAGGGAGAAATTTCAGGATTTTAATCGAAATCAAAGATACTAGTTGAAGATTTGAAAAATGTAGAACACGACAAAGATAAAGTGGTTTCTAGAAGTTATGGAAGATGTTTTGCTATCGAGAGTGCGATACTAATAAAAAAACAGCTTAGATCTATAGAGTTCAAACTATCATAGAGATAAATAGAGGGGAACTAAAAATAGAAGAATAAAAACCGGAACCCCAAGCCGAAATCAGAAATTTGGTCCAATGATTCTGAGCACAAGGCTTGGGTAGTGGTATTCCACCGGGCGATAATTAAGTTATCTACCACTTGATATCGCAATACTAGGAGAAAACTGCCACGTCTTAAGTTTTCAATTGGGACTTTCTTTAAAGCGTTCTGACGATCGTATTTATAAACCACGATTGAGCTTAAACTTAAAGCTTAAACTGGCCAAGATTGAACAACCATTAAAGTACCTATGAGAATTCATTTTTAAAGAGAGATGTTCAACTTCTAAGTCCGAGGAGTTATGGATAATTTGCATTATGTTAGATGAAGGGTTGTTTTTGGTTAGAAAAGATGAACTCAAATTCTAAGAGAGAGCTCGAATTCACAATATAAACAAAAGAGCTGAATTTCATTTTTTTATTTTATTATTTTTTGTATACTTGTATATTTACTAAGTATCTCCAAATATTTCTTCTAAAATTTCAAATCTTTGGATCTAAGACAACACTTTCATTTATTTTTATTTACAGATAAGTAAAAGTAATATAAGTAATTGAATTCTTAATTCATTAAATTATTTTTTTCATCATACAACAAGAATGATAATTCTATTGTATATAAATGAATAGAATAAGAATCGCAAATGAAAGGAAAATTGTGAGAAGTGCGTACGAAAACTTCACAGGAAAAGAAATTTCTAATAAAACACTTCTGGTTGCAATCCAATTATGAATGACAAGAAGAAAGAAATACACTGCGACGAATCGTTGACTTGTCATTTGAAATGTTAATATGTTTATTCCTTTATTATTAATCAGATTCTCTGGCTATTTGAAATCAATGTTTACTTAAAATCAAAAATAGCGATCGATTCTCATCTGATACTTGAGGAATGACCATTTTACCTTGCATTTTTGGCTTTTCGATTATCATTGGTAACCATTGCTGAAAACATGGAGAAATCAACAAATTTTTATTTATTTTTATCTAATTCTGGAGAAATAGCCTATTGCATACCATTTTTTATGTTTTGACCATTAATACTAACCACTGCTAAAACATGGAAGTATCGACATAAAATCATAAAAACTACCTTAATTATTTTTTGGTAAACAACTCATCTGATTTTAGAGATGAGCAAAATACATCAAAACATCTATTTTCGATACAAAATACCTTAAAACAATTATTTTCGATACAAAATTCAAAGTATTCGAAGAGTATCGATCACTATTTTTTATTTTAAGTCGATTCCTCAATGTTTTCAGCAAAGGTAACGAATTAGAAAATAACGCAGTTGCTATGGTTACTTATAAAATTTCCTCCCAAATTTTTAACATTTCACAGAGAGAAGCCTTTCTATTCTTACTTAAGCTTGATTTTAAATGAGCTATATTACTGGTAAACCGACCAAATGATAAATTTAAAAGAATTTTAAAAAAGTACCTACTATCATACTCTTAGGGTATTTAAATTATAATTTTACTAAAAACTTTATATAACCTTTTTTGTTGTCCTCAAAGTAGTTAATTAGAATATTAAAATTCATCAAAATTGGTTTAGTCATTTTCAAGATATTTCGACCACCCACACACGTTCATCGGGGCAATCGAAATGAATCTTTCGATACATGCTAAACAATTCATCCAAGAAATAAGTCCTGTTAATTATTGGCACGTGATGTGACTATTTTATCTTCAGATGCTAAAGGAATAATTAATTGATTATCGATTTATAGGATAATTAGGGGTGAAATGTCATATAGAAAGAAGGTCAAGGATTGCAAATTAAAAAAAATCTGGGGTGGTCAAATACACCACGTGCATCCGACTGCCTCTTCTTGTATAATTATATCTATGATTGCATTATACTAGTATCTAATTGATTGTAACATGCGGTAAAAATTGACGTTTTAGATTTTTACACTCTACCTCAAAAACCTGTAAGAATTTAAAAACCAAATTTCATATTTATTTTAATTTAATTTTATCTATAAAAATGAACTACATACGAACAACGTACTTTAACTAACTAATAGACATTTTGACAAGATAATTATTAACATTTTTATTTTTATTCTATTTAATCCTTTTTTTGTAGATCTTAACTCCGAGACTTGGCTTATTTATATTATTTTTTTATTTTTATTTATATTTATTTATTTAATAAATAGCTTCTGTTTATAGAATTTGTCGATAAAACTAATCCAAAATACTAATTTTTTATTGCATGATTACAATACTTCCCCACAATACGCATGGTGTTTTAGTACGAGGCAATGGCAGATTGGAAATTAGGAAGGCGAGGCAAGAAACAATGTTGGCTAACTGCCTGGTGTTGGTTCGCTTTCTCTGTTGTATAGACTAGAACTGAATGGCTCTGGTTTGTACGATAAGGGCCCAGGATACTCTCCAATGGCAACGCCCAGCTTGCCATACCAGAAGAGTACGAAACACCAAGCCCAAAATATACTGAGAGGAACAAGAGCCTCGCTGTCTAGGTTAGTAGGTGCCAACAAACTCAAGGTCCTAATGTTCCTGACCTATGAAAGAGATTCGTATTCGTATACCCTAACAAAAACAACATTTGGATATATAAGATCAAGATATAAACAGGAAGACAATACTAGTTCTAAAATAAATGGGCATTATTTTGGATTCTAAATTTGTTAAAGCTTTGGTGGTTGAATTGTTTATTATAACTTTTTGATAAAAGCTATATTATAATAAAAAAGAAACATCCACGACATTTCGATCACTTTATCTAAGATCGTCTTCAAGTATGAGATGCCAGCGAAGATATAATTGGCATCTTATTTTGGATTTTAAGATTCATAGTCAAATCCTTAGAGTTGAAGGTTGCTATAGGCGAAAACACAGTCTCTAGTTAACGAGGAAGTAAATGTATTATTCTTATGGTAGAATAGATTTTGTTTCACCGATTATTTTCTGCCAATAGATCAGGATGGGTGAATTCGCAATTACATTACATATATTTATTAATTACTATATATATGGTATATACTATAGGTATATAAGTCAGAGATATCACGCCTATATTCTCTGAATAGGGCCTGGTCTATTATTTCATGACAAATTATTGAAAGTTATCATGACACAGATTTTGTGGATAAAAATATTAAATACTTATTTATTCTCTAAATTTGAATGCAAAAGTTGAAATTAATATGATTAAAATTTTGTAAATAATGGCCGGTTACAAGGTTATGGAGCGGATGGAAGACTCTAGAAAAATAAATATAAAATAAATGTTTTCACTTTCCTTAACGAATTTTAGTTAGTGTTTTTAAACATTAAAATTAAAGATTGTGGACATTAGGTAAATGCACACATATCTGACGGTTAGACGGCAATCAAAGATGCCGAAAATTTATCGAGAGGTGGACAAATTATCTGTTAAAATATGGATTATCGAATATTGAAAGAGTAGAAAATTTTTCTCAATTATTACTGGATTTTTTTTTTTTTTGGGGGGGGGGGGGGAAGTTTAAACTATGAGCCACTGTAAATTTAGGTTTTGATGTGTTTGAGATAAACAGCCTTGATTCGATTCCTATTCGGAACTCACAGATCAAACTTTTATTTTTACTCATTTAATAATTGATAAGAAAATATATTTATAGAAAAACAATATAGAAATCAAACATAATTATAGCGATGACATTTAATTAGAAAAATAGATCACCCATAGAGATAAGGAGCAAAAAATTGTAGCACCATTTCAACATCCTGTCGCATTATTTCTTTAATTTTCACAACGATATGGTCATTAATTCAACCTCTTCAGTCGAATAATTATCATGTAGTCTGTTTATAAAATGTCACAAGGCTACGAATGATTTATCATCTGAATTCATTTCGACAAAATTCACAAATCCTCTTCAAATTTTTTGTTTTTTCGTTTTTTGGCGGTTCGAACCAAAAAAACAGTGGATACGAAATGATAAACTACCAAGAAATTTATTAACTATACAGATTTTTTTTATTACTGATAGTGTTTAGAAATCTATTTTTTATTATTTTATATGTATGGGTTGAGGGAAATAAAATTATAGGTGGACTTTCCCTAGGAGAATGAACATGCAATTTTCAATATCACATTAGAGGGAAATAACCATAAGGAAAGTAAGGAAATTCTTGAAGAACGCCATTCTTAAGAAATTATAGACAACTTTATATATATAGTACATGGAGAAGAATAATTATTTATCTCCAGAGAGGGGAGGAAAATATTGTCTTTCTCTTTCATATAGAAATTTATTAAAAATTTTGCAATCATGTCTAGACAACGCAAGGCATTTTGACTCTTGTCCAACACTATCCGATTGCCAAAATTATCAGGATAATATTACAATTAAATAAACGAAACAACCACATGTAGCAGTTGCCAAGAAAGAGTTGCCCGTCCCTTTTTTCGTTACTCCCATTTCCTATTTTATAGACTTTAGTCGAGGAAAAGAAAAAACCCTGTTTGTTTTGATTTTTTCGATGGAGCATTTCGATTAGTGAATTTTAACCAACGCAACGGTGAAAATGATCGAAGTGTGACTTAAACTGTGTCCTTGAGAATTTGAAGGAAAGTGTGGGAAAGGGGCCACGGGGCCGATCAGCCACATCGCTATTCACTGCAGGAACGAGCCAATCCGCTAGAAATAGTTCTTTAGTTTAGGAGTATGAAGAAAAAATGACCAGGAATGCAACCGAGCTTGAACGACTCCAAAACATTGGCACACCGGAAACCGATTGAATTATTGAAGCATTTCAGTGTGCCCTTCGTTCTTGTTAATTCAGCATCAATCACATGAATTAGAAATAACGATATTAAATATTTTTTGTTTAACTAATGAAAATAGCAAATTTTTAATATCTATTTCATCGTGATGTGATGTTAATCTAAAGAAAATCAACAAGTTTCGGTCTCTAACTTGTATCAATGACTTTATAATACAGTGTGTGGCTCCTGGTGAATTTTCAGGGTCCATGAGATCCTCAGAAAATTAATCTTCTCACTACCACCAATTATAAAAGTGAGTAAATTTTGTTAAGAGGCACCATTACTCCTTAAAATACTGTTAATTGATTTTGTTGGACCTTATAATTTAGAAAGAGTATTAAAATAACGTTTATTCAGAATTCAGATATTTTTAGTAGACGCATCATTTCTTAATTATTTATTTATATAAACTTATACAATATTTTCTAACAAGTGAATTATTTAATAAGTACCTAAATATAATTTAAAAAATTTTAAGAGTAAATTCAAGCGGGTGTCATCTTCTTGATACAAATAAATATTTATATGTATTTTTTTTTCTAGGCTTTATTTCGGGGGTCCTCTAAGGCTGGGGACCCTTAGTATTTTGCCAATCCAACCACTCTATAGTTTCGCCATTGGTCCCTAATTCATTATCAATCTCGAAGTATAGCTGCATATAGTTTCAAAACTTAAAATATATTATTAAGAGAAATCAATGAGGTTGTTCTCTGCTTGATGCAAATAGACATATCTATATATATATATATATTATAAATATGTACTATAAATATGTATATATAGTATATTAATTATTTGTTAGAGACCATAATATAGTTTCGAAGGTTCATAATCATTCTTTTTAATTAGAAATATTACATCTGTTATTTATCATAGGCTCAAATACCCGATTCTATATAGGTAAGCTCGATTTGTCATCGTAATAGCAAGCAGGTCACATAACAAAAGAATGCTTGTGAATACCTGTTTATTATTACGACAAAGCCAATTTACCTACATCCAATCGGGTATTTGAACCTATGAGAAAAAAATATAAATTATTTCTAATTAAAAGGACTGATGATATAGGTGAGTCTTCGAAACTATAGTCTTTAACACATTGACTATTTATTATATATACATATTTATACTTGTTATATATTATATATAGTATTTATATTATTATTTTGAAGAATTTGTATTCTTCCAAAACTTGCCATATTATAATCTGTAGCTTGGTCATCTATTAACCATTAAGAAATTAGGCCCGCTATGTAACAATTGGTACAAATTTAGAGCAAAAATGGAGCAAGTTCTAAAACAGTACCACTCTGAACATGGTTCAATTTCTCGAACGATTGTGTATTATATGATTTTAATCCTAAATTAGAGGCGGGTAATTTTTTCCTCCTTATTATTCTAAGAACTTTTCTATAATTATTCTAAATACCTATAACCTTTATACATATAATAAATATTATTCTGCTTGAAAATATGATATCGCCTAATTAGTATGCTCGAAACTTGAAAGCCGAAAGCGATTGCGAAAAAGACGAATTGCTGTAGCAAAGCAATGAGTCAATGTCGTTGTTGATGCGTATAAACACAATCAAGAGAGACAGCGAGATTGCTGCAAACCCTTTTTAAAATTCATTCTTGTATTTATTTCAATTCTAGAATGTTGATTTATATTTTCCCGTTCATCGAACAATTATTATGAACCATTTACGAAATTTTCCATCTAAGAGAATTGAAAGAAATATGAATTTTAATTGGAAATTGATTTATTATTTATTTATTTATTTTTGAGATTGGAGAGTAAATCTATCAAAGATCTAATAATTTACTTTTAAAATTACTTTTTCGTTTTTAATTAAAATTGTAAATATATGATAAATTTATCTGTTCATTGGAATGATTTTCGCTTGATCGTGTATTTTTAAAGACTTACCAAACTATATTATATTCCATAAGATTTACCTACCAACATGTAGGTTGATATTGCATGTGGTAGTAATTCTTTTGACTTAAGTAATAGTATGTCGAAATAAGATGCCTTCACAGGTCTTCATTCAATAATAAATAAGTGTGCATTTAATTTTAATTTTGTCTATAAATAAATTTATAGGTAGAGTAGTAGTATCAAGTAAAAATATCGTATCATCTCAGCTTCCAAACATCAAAAATTTCTTATCACCCTGGATATGTAGGTAAATAATTCTTTCATTTTTAAAAGTGCTTGTGGAACCCAAATTACACACTGTATATTAATTATACTACTATTTTTTTATTATTGAAGAGAAACTTTTTATGGCGGGGTAATCGAAACGGGAACTCTACAGAAGAAGACCCTTGTGGAAATTAAATCACCATTTTAATAATTTTTTGTTTGTTCATTATATAATGGCTACGAACTTTCAAAATGGAAGAAAAGAGTCTAAGAAGACCTTTATCATTGATTCGTATTCGAAAAATTAATTAAATTGTATTTTTTAGCCTTTTTTACTCTGAAGTCATTTTTTCACTTCCCAAAAATAATCAATAAGAATCCTGTAATTATATTAACTGAACTATTTTTTTTTTTTTAAATCTTTTAAATTAATTTTTGCATCTTGATGGGTGGTTCTTAGCACAGGAAATCCACTAAACTTGGTATTTCATATTTGATGTAAACCTTGCACCTAATAGTATTTCATTTTTTTTTTTTAATTATTTTTTAATTATGATTTGAATTTCATTTTTATAAATATTATAGTAAAAAAAATTAAGACTGTAAATTTATTAAGCAATAGAAACAAATGATAAATTTATCATATATCCAAGAATATTTGGATTGTTTTGCGACAATTTTTTTTTTCAATTGCTGTGAATCTATTTCAATCATTTATAATTAATTTTAATTTTAATTTTTTTGATGCAATTGTATATAGTTACAATAAAATAATTACGACTAGATTCTTCAAGTCGTTTAAATTATATTTTTAATAAAAAAAGGGTTAAAATTAATCTTAAATGCAATCAATCAAATAATTAAGGGAAAAAACGTTAACTTGACCGAAAAACAAATTTCAACAAGCTAATTCTGAATGTAACTCTTAAAACTGTGCGTTTTGCGAATAGTTCGTTTGTCGTTAGTTATTGGGGAAATATGCAATTGAATCATTTAATTTTTACTTTTGATAATTCAACCAATCTTTAAAAAGGAAATAGTTGATAAACCAACCGGTTAGGAAATTGTACAAAATTTTTTAAGCAATTTCCTTGAACATTTCACGAAATTATCTTTACTTTTATATTTGATTTCACTGCGCACTTGTGGGATTGAAATTTAGGCAAAAATTGGATCTGTAATTGTTATAAAACAAATATTTGTTCATGAGAAAGTTATTATAATAAGTAGAAAATAAGGTAATGCCGGTCATTTAAATGTAATTCAAAAATAAAATAAATATAATAAAAAACTTTAATTTAGTGAAACAATTATTTTTTATGCCTAGTCGCTTTTAAATAAAATTAACAGGTAAAAAAAGCTACGGAATTAGAAGTCATCTTTTAGAATGTGCACGCAAAATATAAAATCAGTGGTGTATAAAAACAAATAAACTTCCGTAACTTCCGAATGCGTAGCTACGATTGATTGGGGGCCAGACGAAGGGGGCAGCGCAATTACTGATGCGAGACGTAAACAACTACCCTCACACCCTTTTTCCATTTGTCAGGTGACCCTTATTATTTTTCTCTAATTCGGCGAAAAATTCTAAGAATAAGAATATATTCATTTTCATTTTTTTTTTTTTTTGTTAAATATAACAAGCATCTCGCCCAGATAGATTATTCACGTTATTTTTTCCAGGTAAAGAAATAGCAGGTTAATGATCAATCAATTAAATCCTTTTAATTAATCGAAGCTTTCGGCACTTTATTAGGCATTAAATAAAATTTGAAATTAACTTAATGATACAAATAATATAAAAAATAAGTAAGAAATAAATCATCATCATTGAGTATACAGTCCTAAGACTGGTTTGATGCAACAATCCGTCTTCACTCGACTCTGTCCCCCGCCAGCTGTTTGACCTCTCTAAATGTCTGGCATCCCATATCCCCAATCCCCAAGAAATAAATATAAACATAAATATAACACAATGTTTATCCCAACAAGCACAAGAGATTATCTGAATATCCATTAAACTAAGTAAAGGGTTTTCCAATAAGAGGTGTTATATTGATATTCAAAGAAAAATGGCATTTTCTTAGATAAATGATCGGATGTTTATTTCATTGTAAAGAGGAAGGTACGCCATTAATAATGGAAAACAATATCAGTCAAATGGCCACCACGGCTACGCTTACAGGACCATATCCTTTTCATGAAATTTTCCATCACCAAATCGCAAAGTGGCTGCTGTATGCCCTCAATAGCTTCACGAATTCCATCTTTGAGGTCTTGAATCGACGCTGGGCTGTTGGCGTAGACCTTATCTTTCACGTGGCCCCAAAGGAAGAAGTCGCAAGGTGTTAAATCACAAGATCTCGGTGGCCAATTGTGATCACCTCTTCGAGAGATAACACGGTCCGGAAACTTTTCCCGTAAAAGATCGATGGTTTCGTTGCTTGTGTGGCACGTAGCCGCGTCTTTTTGAAAGTAAACGTTGTCCAGATCAATACCATCCAATTCCGGCCAAATAAAATCATTAATCATCTCTCGATAGCGCAATCCATTCACCGTAACTGTTGCTCCAGCCTCATTTTCGAAAAAGTAAAGTCCAATGACCCCGCCGGGCCATAAACCGCACCAAACAGTTACACGTTGAAGAGAGGCTTTTCAACAATAAATCTTGGGTTTTCCGAGCCTCAGATGCGACTATTTTGCTTGTTGACGTAGCCACCGAGGTGGAAATGGGCCTCATCAGTCCAGATGATTTTTTGATGAAATTCCGGATCATTTTCATTCATTTCAAGGACCCAATCAGCAAAGACACGACGTTGTTGATGATCGGCCGGCTTGAGTTCTTGTGTTAACTGAACTTTATAAGCCTTAAAACGCAAGTCATTATGCAAAATACGGTGTAATGACGTTTGTGGAATGCCCAATTCCAAAGAACGACGAGAAATGGACAAACCTGGGTTTTCTTCAACACTTTGGGCTACACAGCAGAAATATTCTCAGTTGTTCTTGAGCGACGTGCACGGGTTTTATTCTTCACATCACTAACTTGTCCCAACAGCTCGAATTTTTCCACCAATTTCTGTATTGCGGACCGACAAGGTGCTTTACGACGACCCAAAATTGTTTTAGTTTTACGAACCGTCGCTGCCAAATTTTCACCATTCTTATAGTGAATTTTAATCATTTCACTGCGTTGTTGAAGCGTATATCGTTCCATTTTTATTAATGGCGTAGTTTCTACTTGTCAAATGTCAAAAAATTACACCTTCAAAAGTGACATCTACCGAAATAGCGGGCTATTCAAAATAACACCTCTTATTGGAAAACCCTTTATATACATTCCAATTATTTTTAGATGATCTTTAGAATAATTATATCGGAATAATTTTAAAAGGAATATTCCGGCATTATCCTTGAGGGTATAAGATAGGATTGTTTAGGTGAACATTGTATTATTCTAAGAAAATCCCCAGAATATTTACGAAAATTGTGAGGTCACTCAAAGAATATTCTAATGATATTCTAAGAATATAAATAGATTCTTCTTGTGTGTACTAAGATATATTTCTTTAATGCGATTAGAATATTTTATCCAGATAATAAAGTATATGGGACGAGGGAGTTTAGGATAATTGACATTCTTTGCATCGAATATAGATAAATAGGGTTGCGTCAAACCAGTCTTATGATTATGATTCATTTTTGACATAATTGAAAAAATATCATTTTTTTTTAATATACATTTTTGTGAATTAATGTTAAATTAATTTTCTAATTTATTTAACGGTGATGAGGTCTAATAAAGTGCCGAAAGCTTTGATTAATTAGAAAGTTTGAATTAATTGACCACAAATCTTCTTTTTCTGCATATATATTCCAGGTTGGCCGATATTTTACTAAATTATAAGAAATAAATTTAATTTTATAGTATAAAATATATCGAAAAATAATAGCAATTTCTTAAGATTATGTAAATTTTTAGTCATTTTTTTTTTTTTTTATTCTTATTTTTTACATTTAATTGTATTCTTTTCATTTTTATCTCTATGTTTTGATTGATTGATTAGACATTTTTCATATCAAATTTGAAAGAAAAAAATGTCTTAATACAAATACAAATAAATCTAATTAAGTGTTTAATTTATTCTCCTTTAAAATCGATATTTACTTAAAGAAAGTTTTTTAATTAATTCCTTAAAAAAATTTCATTTTTAATATTGGAATTTCGAAATTTTATATTTAATTCTTTTCTATCATGTGATTCGCGTTCATTTTATAAATATGGATTGGATTTAGGTATTTAAATTTCAGGGGAATCAAAAGATTATTAATTTAATTGTCTCTTTGAAAGACTTTTTCAAGCTTTCAAATTTCTTTTTCTTTTTTGAAAGCTAGTTAGTTCATCAAATATTTGTTATGACGAACGGGAAAAAAATCAATTAGATTTTGAAAAAATCGCAATTAAAAGAGTCAAAACGTTGAATTTATAGAAACATATTAATATTGTATTTTTTGTTTTGTTTTGTTTTTTTAATCAGTAATAAAAATACTTTCGAATTAATATTTATAATTTATTTAAAAACCAAGAAAGAAAGAAGGCCAATTTAAATCTTAGATCTTGGTAGAAATCTATATATGTATTATTATAATATGTCAGAAAGATTCGTCCCCAACTGCCCGGAAAGCAGGCTTAGAACTCGGATTTGACTCCTGAGGGGATGAAATCTTCTATACAAACATATCTACCAAAAGATCTATTTTTTAAATTGATGTTCTTTCTTTCTTAGTTTTTATATTGAAATAATGGGGCAATATGACGTCCCCGAGAGTTGTTTTAAAAAATGTTTTAGAGAATTCCATTTATTTTTTATAAAATAAAAATTATAAAACACTGAACGTTAGAATTATATTATTATTATAACTAAATTTAAAATTATTATATATATGCTTTATATTCCTTAGATAAAGCAACTTTTTTTTCATTTTTCTTTTTTGAATTTAAATTAAATTACAATGATAAAGGGAGAAATTCTCCCGAAACGTTTGTTGTTATGAAAATCGTTTGAAGATTGTTTTTTATAAAAGATTTATATATACTCGTAGTATATATATATCAGTGGCGTGCGCTCCATGGATGCTGTGGATGCGGCGCATCCCTAAAATTTCAAACATTTAGAGTGTTTTCATATATATGTATATAAGGTCGACTTGACAATTTCAGGAGGATGTTTAAATTTTCAAATTATTATCTGTTATTTCAAATATTTCAATAAAAATCATTTTTTGTTTTGAAAAGTATATTGGTTCTCGAAATGGAATAAAATTTTTGCATAGTTTCAAGGGGCAATTAAAATGAATGCTTTTTCCGAAAAGGGTGCTGATAGAAGGTTTGAAGTCCCTGCCTGGTAGGTATATCTTACAGTTCAAGCCATGTCAAAGACAAGTTCAGACGAGTTTTAGTTGAATAAAAATTGTTCTCGCTGAGGAACTATTAAAATAATAATAATACAAAAATGGAATAAATAAAAATGATTCGAGAATTTTTAGACTAATCCATTTCCTTAAGAACTTTCAATATATAAGATCTGAAATAACTAAGAAGCTTATTTCAATAGAATTAAAAGAAAAATTTCAAAAAATGAAGTCTACTTTTTTGGACAGCATCCTCTGGCTGAAAAGTCGCCAACCGCCACTGATATATATATATATATGAAATAAACAACGCGAAATATCTAATTCACATTCTATCTTTAATGATAATATTTTTTAAAAGTAAATTACGTAATGGGGTCGAAAGGTGATGTTAAATTTTAGGGTCTCTTTCTCTCTGTCTTACTTGCGGCTCTTTCGAAGTTTGCCGAAATTTACGTAACACCCTAAAAGAACTGGCTTTCAATAACAATGGCAGGCAATCAAACACTTGTCTTGGTAACTTGGTGGCCTCTTATCGGACGCAATCAATTAAAATGGCCCTGGTGACATGGCAACTTGCGTAAGTCGTAACAAGAATCTCGGCCGACTTCGAAGGACATAATTCCCCGTTGCGCTAACGAACAATCCACCGAAACGGCTACCGAAAACAAACACAAACAAACATACAAACCTACTAGATGATGTGCGTTACTCATCCAATCGGACAAAAGAGATCTGCAGAACGTAAACGAGAAAAACTCAAAAACGAACAAGGTTCGAAAAGGCAATGAAGAAAAGGAAAAACCCGTTTGAAGGGATTGAGCAATTGGAATAAATTACTTTTATACAAGCCCAACGAAAAGAAAGGCACATTTAATATGAAATTTAAATGTCTAGATAAATAACGAGAAAGAATAGGAGGTTTGAATGCAGTGGCAGCTCATGATTGTAATCCAAGAGTGGGGACTGAGGATGTCAGTAGACGACCTCTATTCAGTCAAGTCTATTCCCAAAAATCAAAAAAATTTAAGGAATTAAACATTAATATGAATTATCAATGCTTTATTTCCGAAAAATATAAATTGTAAGAAATTACTTTTTAAGACTTGGTTCCACAAATTTTAATAATATGGCAGGAATTTTAGAAAATATGTATGTATTTGTATATGTATCTATTTTATTAAGATTGGATTAATTATTCACTTTTATTAATTAAAATCCGATAACTCTAATAAAAGACACTTCTTTTGAATATTAATGCTCTTGATCCTTAGATCAATTTGGTTTTGATTTTTTCCCCACTTTGACCCTTATAAAACTAAAATTTTAATTATGATCTAAGTAAATTAGGTTTATTCTTATAAATTTTTGACTAACCAAATTTTATTTCAAATTGTGACCGGGGACAGGGGAGTTGAGGACATAGAATCTTTTGTTTCTTTTTAGAATAATATAATGCTTATATTTGATTACAAGTTTGGACTCCTTTAAAAAAAATTTTAGTTACGTGCTTGAATATAGGTAGGTATGTTAAACTTTAATATAGGAAAGCACTAATAGATGAATATATCTTTCTATTCTTCTTAAAACTTGACAACTTATCATTTTATATCGTATATCGATATAATTTTTTTTTTTAATCTGTTTTTGATTTTTTAGCGAGATACAGGAGATAATGCCATGAGAGTATTTCATCGTCATTTCTTTTTGTTACAGGCTGAAGATTTACTAGAAGATATTTTATCATTTGAGGCCAGTTCGATTAATGCAGATATCAAAGTCAGTGACCCACCGTTGAACATTTCTTCTGACATTCAGGTAAAGTGATAAAAATATATTAAAAATTCTCAATTCTGTTATCTTGGTAAACATTAAATATTTAAGACTTTTTAGTTTAAACAGTACGCAAACTAAATTATTAGTTCGTTTGTTCCCGGTATATAGCGTATTGGTTTGATATGGTTTATTCAAAGAATGCATATCAATATATATCACCCAGTCAAATATAGTGCTGTAAATACATATATACATAGTAACGACAATAAAGAGAAGATAATTGAAATAATAGACCATAAGTAATCCGATTCTGCCGCCATAATTTATTTTGAACAAGATCAAGA
The DNA here is from genome assembly GCA_024734495.1 of Forficula auricularia. NCBI lineage: Eukaryota > Metazoa > Arthropoda > Insecta > Dermaptera > Forficulidae > Forficula > Forficula auricularia. Next base: position 101,680,006 of record JALMQS010000099.1, read on the forward strand.
CATATATATATGTGTATGCTTATTTGCATAAAGCAGAGGACAACGTCTTTGTTTCTCTTTATGAATCAACAACTCTGCTACTCTCGGCAAAATAAAAACTTTCAAGAAATACAAAAAAGTTTCGATTTTTCTGGGGGGGGGGGGGCAATGAATTTTGCAAGGGAATTGCAACACTAAACGCCCCCCCCCCTAACTACGCCCATGATTATATTGAAGGAGACAATAAAAGAGTGTGTTTTCTGCTGAAATTATAAATTTTACACATTTATAACTAGACTATAGTTTCGAGGGCTTTACCCTCTTCATCAGTCTATTACAATGGATTCACAGGAATTAATTATTATTAATTATTAATTATTAATTAATTTATGAATATGATTCATAAATTAATTCCTGTGAATCCATTGTAATAGACTGATGAAGAGGGCAAACCCCTCGAAACTATAGTCTCGTTATAAATAAATAAAATTTATAATTCCAGCAGAAGACACACTCTTTTATTGTCTCCTTCAATATATAAAAATTCTGCTACTCTTGGCAAAAAAACTTTCAACCCATGATTATATCTCAAGCTTAAGACTTTCAAAATGCACTTAGTATGATCGCTTGTGTATTAAATTTGATGCAAACCACTTTAGTTTATGTAATCTCTGTTTAAGCTAAGCCTTATACATATGAGTTAATGATTTTTTTTTTAAGGTGGCCGCCACCGGAAGTCTTTTAGATCAATTGATGGCTTTCGGCGGGAGTGGCGGCGGAGGAGGCGGCGGTGGTGGAACTGAAGCCCACTCTTTAACACTTGGGAAAACTAGCAATTCGTGTCCAGCTGATGTTCCTCAGGTGAAATCAGAGCCCATCGTCTATAGTGATGCGGAACTTCATGCTCTCGCCAAAGACAGACAGAAGAAGGACAACCACAACATGAGTAAATACAAATTAGTTCAAATCGATTACCTCTAAGCTTAGCCTGGTTGAAACAATCTCGCAATATCACCTAAATTAAGTCACGTTAGGCGGAGATTAAATTTGCGTGGGATACCACCTGAGTATACAATTATTTAATCTAGTTTATCGTGGTGGTTGCATCCCGCCTTAAGTTCTGATTGGTGAGGCTTAAAAGTAAATTCCGCGAATTAAAAAAGTCGTGTTTTTTATTTTGGGGGGAGGGGGTTAATGGAAGATGAAAAAAGAGTAAAATTATAGTTTCTTCGCATTAAAATTTGACCGAATTAAAATATTTCTTTTCCTTCAATGAATTCTCTGAAAAATAATTTGAATGATCTTGATAATTTCTAAAACTCCGATATTTCAAAAACTAACAGTGATACCCAAAAACCATGAAATAAAAACTTAATTTTTAAAATGAATTTTTTCAAGACCCGATACTCTACGTAATCTAGGCAATTTGGAAATCTTTTTGTCAGCGAACGATTTCATTTAGAAAATTGGAACTTGACAAGAAAATGCAATTGAATAATACAAACATGTGGGCCGAATTTCAGTTCATTAGCTACAATCGTTCGAGGCAAGCCCCCCATAAAAAGATACTATTTTTTCAGCTTGAAGTTCTGAAGCCTAATACCCAAAATCGATTCTCTACTTCGTTTGGAAAAACAAAACTAACACCAGAACAAACTTTGTACGCCAATTTGTTTTTGAAGTAATTGTGGGTATCATAATACAGACACACATATATACAGACCCATACGTAGTAAAAGCCATGCTTGAAAATGATTTTTCTCCATATTTCATACATTTATAAACCACGAATGAACGAAAAAAATCGAGTAAATCATAAACTAATAAAAAAAGCGCAAACTCGTATTTTCAAATATAAACATAATATTAATTAATTAAGAAAAGGAGAAAAAATTTTTTTTGTTTTTCTATGCCTTTGTTAAAAATGAAGAAAGTTTTTGAACACTACTGTGGAGAGAAGAAGGAAACATTTTATTTGTTTCATTTATTGACCCTTTGAAACCCTGAAGAAGGAGGGAAAAATCCTCCGAAACGTCGGTTTGAAAGGAAAGGAGGAAGGATTCCAATAAATTAACCTTATTTTATATGTGTTAATTTTTTCTTTCCTCACTACCTCTGGGCTGCCTTCCATTACATTCAATTATAAACATAATATATAAAAAAATTTGTTTATCAAGGTAATTTGTCAATGCAACTGCCCGGATACCAAGTTGTCTCTTGGGTTCGACTCCCCAGGGGATAAACCCTTCTGGCATGAATTGCCTTGATATGATATGCTTTTTATTTTTTATTTTATTTATTTTTTTAATTTAGCTATCTTTGAGAAAATTTCCTCCATGATGTTGAAATTTTCGGAAAAACACTATCTTTTTAGTAAATTTAAGAAATTCGTGTAAATATATATTCGATAGTGCAGCGTGGGCCTTGCACCCATTACAAGCTTCTTTTGCTCACCCCCGTCCCCCTTATTGGACCACTTCTCTGAGCTTGTGTCGATTATAGACCCCACGCTAGTGGGTTTCCATTTAATTAAATACATATAAGCATTTTTTTACTTTGTCTCATAAATAACTTAATCTGACAGTAAACATTTTAAAGGTCAACTTTCAAATGAAATGTAATCGCTCCTATCCAGAGTTGTATAGTGATTTACATTCCTAAAAGTGATATAATAATACATAGTATTAATCAATTTGATGTCAGAAAATTAATTATAGCGATAGTATGATCAATTATCCTAAAAAATTATTAAAAACTTGAGTGGCTCATTTAGTTAAAATAAAATTTTACTATTCCACTTCTCTCAATATTGACAGAAACCATGCTGAAAATATTTTATTTTATTTATTTATTTTTTTTAATGATTAAGATGCAAGAAGGTGCATTCCCTTTAGTCACATTATAGAAAGTAAAGGGCGAGTTTTCAAGTGTTGGGTCGGAGTCGAAGCTACCTTTGAGGGAAAGTGAAAGTTGTAGGTCGTGTTTAAGATAGAACCCTCTAAGCTGGTAAATTGAATACAAATCGAAGAACTGATTTATCCCTATGACTTATAGAGAGTGGAACTCCCTTCGAGCCGTTCATTCCCGCGATCTGGAAACCTTCAAGATTCGACTCCACAGATACCTTTGACTCCGACCTAACCCTTGAAAATTTCCCTTTTTCTTCCTGTTGTAAGAATTAATCCGGACTTTTAGGTGTTGCACCTTCTTGTACTTTTATCATTAAAAAAAAATCAGCAAAGGAGTTCCAGTCTCTATAAGTCAGAGGGATAAATCAGTTGGCGAATACATTTGTTAGATTTATATCTAATTAGATTGCGAAAGGATGTTCGAAATAAACTCCAAAATATCTTCTATGATCGAATTTTAAATTAATATAACTATGCGTCTTTTACCCCTTTTTATCTCCCTATATAATAATTATAACTAATATGATTTTCTCAAACACGATGAAATCATCAGCAGTCATTGTGCTTTTTTATTTTTTTTAGTCTTTTTGAATGAAAAAAGTTAAAGAAATTGGTTGATTTTTAATAAATTAACTTTAAATATACCCGGATCGATAAAATTATTATATGTTTTGTATTGTGTTTATATGGGAGACTGACTCATTCAAGGATTGCCTTACACAAAAGAATCTCCAACTGATGAGCGTATTGTTATCAGGCTTACTTTCTAGGACGGTATAATACCTAGTTAAGCATAGAGATAGACCAAGGGTTAAGCAATGCTTTTATGTTAGATAAAACATATTAATTAATAAGTAAATTCAAACTGATGCTCTAAATTATATTAAATCTAATTCATAAATATAAAAAATAAATTTGAAAGAAAATATGAGAAGAAAGTAACTTTTCAAGACTCTCTATGCTCACTACAAATTTTGGTTTTTTGAAAATTTTTAAAAATGTTGAAATTCAAGAAAAAATTCAATATTTTTATTATGTGTAAGCAAATAGTTTTGATCTAAAATCATAAAACCCTGCCAGACCAGGCGTAGCTTATCAATAACTTTTACGGATTAAATTTCAGCCCTTTAACTATTTTGGTTAAAGATCTCTTCATTTTTGGTCGATATTAACACCATCTTACAGCGATTTGTTTAACTATACTTTTCAATTGCGAATTTGCGGTCATTAGTAGCACCCTCTTGCAAGGATTTGCTTAAACAATTTATTTAATTAACTCTGAAATGTTAAATTTTTTCAACTCCTTTGTTTTGTGCGATGAAAATCAATTCTGTTTAAGACCATCAAGTGATTCACATCTTTAGATCAACTTTTAAATGATTTTTTTTATTTTTTTTTTTTTAGTTGAAAGAAGACGCCGATTCAATATCAACGATAGGATTAAAGAACTAGGAGCTTTATTGCCAAAGAATAACGACCAGTAAGTATTTTCTTATATTCAGGCTAATATAAATATTTAAATGAACGACCTATGTTTTTTTTTTTTTTTTAATTTTTTTTCACTCAATAATAAATATAGAATTCCTACTTAAGTTTATAAGTTTTTAAAAAAATAACTACTTCACATTTTTCCCATTAGTAGTTAATTCAATTGGGACTACTTCGAACTATAGTCTCAAATAAATTAATCTATTTCTTATAATCGGAAAAAACAATCTTTTATTATTCTTTATAATAAAAAAAAAATATCCTGATAAATTACCATTTTAATTTCGTATCATTTTTATAGATAATTTAATTTCCCTTAAAAATTATCATTAATGATTTTTTCCCTTTTTTTTAATGATTCTGATTTGAAATATGAATAAAATAATTTTTGATGAAACTAGATACTGTGATATATCAGTTCATATTACACCCACAAGACAGCAGCACTCGCAGCCCTATACAAGATTATTATTTACACTAGATCAGTATGAAATGTAACTTAAAAAGATAAACTTGTATAAAATTATATCAATAAACACATGTATATAAATATTAAATATTCTATTATTTAAATAACACATGGTGTCAGGTGGAAAAAAACGAAATCGAATAAAAATAAAAAATACTCAATTTAGACTAAAACCAATCATCTTCGATAAAACCTTGCCTTAAATGGGTGAAAAACAACCCTTCTGAAATATAATTAAAAATATTCCATTCCATCGGATTTAATAGATGACACCATATTATGATTATCTAAGAAAATCTTGCTTGTCCTATTAAAACTAATGCTAATGAAAACTTGAATGGCTCTTAGCACTAGATATTAAATTGGAATGTTCTGATAACCTTGAATTGTATAACAAAAACTTGGACACTGGAAAAGAAATAGGAGTCCCTCAAGTTGTCTCATCAAATCCTTTATATGATTTGGACTTTAACAGTCCTGATTTAAAAAAGGGTGTTAGGACACTAGCTTGTAACTGAATTAACAAGTTTATTAATCGAGGCTATAAGTCTTGATGATAATTCAGCGGCATTTTCAGCAAGTCATTCAAGAGAGGCTCTTGAAAGAAGTCAGAGAGCTTTAGCCTCAGCGGAAGAAAGAGCTGAACAAATGCAAGAGGAAATAGGTTCTTTACAAAGTCAGCTTTTATTAAAACAAGCTGAATTAGGAGCAGCTAGCGAAGATCGTGATCGTGCACGCGCTGATTTAGCTCCTGGTACGTTTCA
>JALMQS010000099.1:101685624-101704231 GCA_024734495.1 Forficula auricularia
GAAATACGAGTCCCTCAAGTTGTCTCATCAAATCCTTTAGATGATTTGGACTTTAACAGTCCTGATTTAAAAAAGGGTGTTTGTACACTAACACATATGGTGAAAATTTAGGCTCATCCAGAACACCGGATAACGCTTAAAGCCTATAGCAAATTCATAAGCAAACGCTTATCCACTGAAGCTATAAGTAATCCAGATATTCTCATTATAAATGAAAAACTAGAATGGCTCTTAGCACTAGCTATTAAATGGAATATTCTGATAACCTTGAATTGTATAACAAAAACTTGGACACTGGAAAAGAAATAGGAGTCCCTCAAGTTGTCTCATCAAATCCTTTAGATGATTTGGACTTTAACAGTCCTGATTTAAAAAAAGGTGTTAGTACACTAGCACATATGGTGAAAATGTAGGCTCATCCAGAACACCTGATAACGCTTATTGACTCTAGCAACTAGGTTACCACGCTTGCCAGGCGGGTTGATAACTGAAGAAAAGATAATATATGGTTAAGAATGAAGACCCCTAGCCCTCGAAAACCTAATAGAGTCGGTGTTGGAAAAAACAAGAGTTAGCCAAGAGAGGCTGGATAGGAAAGATAAAAGAAAGGAGCCTGACACAAGTAAGTGGAAGCAATGTCAGACTCAGCTCGGATAACCCCGTAGTCGCCAACCACGTACTCATCATAAATGAGCTCCTGAGGCCAAAAAACCTTAAGACTTAGTAAATAAATTGTATATAGTTCAATCATAATATTATAATCAGAAGGAAGTTGTGGGTATGAATGGAGAAAGCAGAGAACCCCATCAATTAATAAATTTAAATAGGAGATTAAATCTATCGCGATAGGTCTGTAATTAGAGATTTGTGAGGGGTCACCTTTTTTAGGATTAGTTGTGACTCGGCTATTTTTCAGCTTTTGGGGAATATGCCCGATTCATAAAAGAGTTGGAATAGCTTGAATAAAATAGGGGCAAGTTCAGGGGAGCATTTTTTAATGAGAATTGGTGGGATGTCAACCGGGCCAGAGGCGGAGTTGGATTTTAATTTTTTAAAGTCTTTTTTTATTATTTGGGGACTGAAAATTATTTTGCCCATCAGGTTTGTTTGGGGGGGTATAAGTGGGCGGGTTAAGCCCTTTGTCATCTAAAGTGGAGTTAGTGGCGAAATAGGAGTTTTTTCAGTGGGGGTCGTGGCCACTGAACCATTTGGGTGTAAGAGGGGCGGAAGTGAGGGAGACGCGAAATTTCTATTTATTCCCTTGTGTAAAGAGGGTGGTTAGAATCGTTCTAAGTTCTAATTGTTCTTATCCATCAGCTACTTAGGAGATCGCGGCCTTTGTAAAGATTCACGAAATCTTGTGCCAGAGGTATTGGATGCCGATCCAGTTGAGCCACCACTACTTCCTCCGCCAGTAGCATCTCTCCGAGTGCCTCGGCCACCTGCACTTGGTCCAGATGATCGGGAGCCTCCACCAGCTCCACGTCCTACGTATCGCGCTGCTCCCAAGAAATCACGATGTTGGGGGGGTTCTCGGCTTTCTCCATGCTGCGTTATTCGTGAAGAGCCAGCAGCGCTCACATTTGAATTAGTATTGGTTCCTGTTGTTTGAACTGAAGCCGAATCTTTTCTTCTCTCATTGCCACTGTTTGTTTGATTTAATTTAGAGAAAATATTTGTATTTATTCACCAAACTTGCTATAACAAATTATTATATTAATTTTGGTGAATAAATAAAAATAATGTGAGCGCTGCTGGCTCTTCACGAATAACTTTGCAGCATGGAGAAAGCAGAGAACCATCAACATCGTGATTTCTTGGGAGCAGCGCGATATGTAGGAAGTGGAACTGGTGGAGGCTCCCGATCATCTGGACCAAGTGCAGGTGGCCGAGGCACTCGGAGAGATGCTACTGGCGGAGGAAGTAGTGGTGGCTCAACTGGATCGGCATCCAATACCTCTGGCACAAGATTTCGTGAATCTTTACAAAGGCCGCGATCTCCTAAGTAGCTGATGGCTAAGAACGATTAGAACTTAGAACGATTCTAACCACCCTCTTTACACAAGGCAATAAATAGAAATTTCGCGTCTCCCTCACTTCCGCCCCTCTTACACCCAAATGGTTCAGTGGCCACGACCCCCACTGAAAAAACTCCTATTTCGCCACTAACTCCACTTTAGATGACAAAGGGCTTAACCCGCCCACTTATACCCCCCCAAACAAACCTGATGGGCAAAATAATTTTCAGTCACCAAATAATAAAAAAAGACATTAAAAAATTAAAATCCAACTCCGCCGCTGGCCCGGTTGACATCCCACCAATTCTCATTAAAAAATGCGCCCCTGAACTTGCCCCTATTTTATCCAAGCTATTCCAACTCTCTTATGAATCGGGCATATTCCCCAAAAGCTGAAAAATAGCCAGAGTCACACCTATTCCTAAAAAAGGTGACTCCTCACAAATCTCTAATTACAGACCTATCGCGATCACCTCTGTTCTTTCCAAAATAATGGAAATGGTTACGACAGGCAATATGGATTTAGACAAAATCATTCCACAGGCGACATCTTAACCTATGTCACCCACACCTGGAACAAAACTCTAGAGGCCGGAAAAGAAACCCTCGCTGTAGCCCTAGATATCTCAAAAGCTTTTGACCAAGTTTGGCTGCAAGGGTCTTTCGAGATCCATAGGGGCTGCATCTTGACTGGTGCGCCCCTTCTTGCATTCGATTGCATTAAAAAAAAAAAAAATAAATAAAAACGTCGATTAAGTTGATCTTTTTTTTTAATAAATTTTATGTTTATTTTATTTTATGTTTGCAGATTCTACGAAATTGTTCGAGACATGCGACCCAATAAAGGGACCATTCTTAAGTCATCTGTTGATTATATCAAAGTGCTTAAGCATGAAGTCCAGCGGATGAAGCAAGTTGAGGCTCGTCAGAAACAACTTGAGCATCAAAATCGCAGATTATTATTAAGGATCCAGGTTCGTTTTTAAATTCTGATTTCATGAAAAAAAAACGACATCAGCAGCATGATATTTCTTTAAAGATTAATTTAATTTATTTTAATTCTTACGTTGAAGTTTCAACACTTTATTGTGCCTTAACAATATAAATAATAAATTATGAATGACGATTCAGAAATGATTTATTCATATTAGAAAATAATACAAATATATAGAAATATAGCTATCAACGAAATTAGCTCGTTTTTTTAGGTTCACGTACTAACCTAATACATAAAACGGGATAATTTTAATCTCACTACGTCTATTAGAGCATTGTACTGCATAGATACAATCTTGAAATTTACAAATATAGAATGTAGTGATATGACCCATAATCGTTAGTCGCATTAAAATTTGAATAGAAAGATTATTTCTTTTTTATCTTAATGGAGTGCATATTAATCCATTTAGCCGGAACACAAATTTTTTAGGGAACTTAAGCTATAGGTCTGTGTTATTTTTGGCCTCGGATACTATATTCCATTTATCAAGTGGAGGTGAAATATCGGATTTTAGCAGGGCAAATTTTTATTCTGCCGCGAGCGAGGCCTGAAGTTAGAATTCCTGCTCCAGCATCGTCAGCAAGGGAACGATGCTGAAGCAGATGACGCTACGCCCGCGACCACCCGACTATCCAGCTATATGTGTTAAGTGTGTATTTTTTAGTTCAATCGAGTGTAGGAGTCAGATTATAACCCGTTAGATATTAACTGAGTGAACTTGAACTCGAGTCGCCTGCCTAAGATAGTACAAACGCTATATTCCCGACCAATCAGCCATCATAAGTTCCTTTTAAAAAAATTCTTGTCTTTATCTCTCCTCAATTGAAACATCCTGATGAAAGCTAAATAAAGTATTGAAATTTCGACGTAAGAAATAAAATAAATTAAGGAAATTTTAAAATAAAACGTAGAATGTTCTTACATTATTAGACCCTATATAATTACTATATTGTCAATTGAATATAAAAGACCGACTATCCATTTATACTTATGTTTTTTTTGGCATTCGGGTTCAATTCCCCAAGGAATGAAATAACTCTTCTGACATTATGAAAATAATCAATAATACCTGGGATTAATTAGTTGACCATCAATCGTGATTTTTTTTTAGATATATGACCATTTGATTGAGATTTCTTTTACGAACCTGATATTAACTTCGTTATTTATAATTTTTCAGGAATTAGAAATTCAAGCAAAAACTCATGGAATCGCAGTATCTGAATTCACCTGGCAGCCTATCACCCCCACCACTGTTATTAATACTTATATCAAAGGAGGTGGATTAAATTCAATGGACCCTGTGCGTAAGGTTTGTCTTTGGACAATGAAATTCTAATGAGAGCAAAAAAGATCCATGAATGTATCACACTCTGATAAAATCTATATCTAGAAGGATTGCGCGATACATAATTCTTCTTTTCATTTTACTCGTTGATAAATGTTTTCAACCCAACTGACGTTTGAATTAATTAATTACTTCCCTCCAATTTTTTTCATTGGTTTGACTCGACAAGACTTTTAAGTGTACAATTTCCGTGTCGGCACTTTTTCTCTCTCATGTTAGCATGTTAGCAAATAAGTTTAAATCATAAAAGACCTACTAAATACATATAATTAATTAAGAAAAAACATTTTAATGAATTAAGTGGATATTGATGAGACAGTCCAAAAAAAGAAGAAGATAATTTACACTATCTTTTTATTCATAAAACCGACGTTTCGGAGGCTATTCCCTCCTTCTTCAGGGTTTTGAAAAGTCAGTGAAGGAAATCCAATGCGGCATTCCCCTATGTCTCCTCTTTCAGTGGCAGTAACAATAATATCTTGTATTTCATTCTCAGCAGAATATTATTACATTATAATCCACTTAATTCACTTATCAGTCCGTCTCCAAAAATTACTCCAATCTTATTAATGAATTAATCTTTAAAACATATAGAAAATAAGTTTTAATTTTTCTATTTCGATTGATCTTATTTTTTCCTAATTATTTGTATATTATTCAAAATCGATATGATAAAATTTTGCGGGCTTAGGTCTATAAGAACTTCTCAACGTCTATAGATCTTAGGGGGTTTGCATTTCTGGAATACATAGAAGTTACCTAACAAAATAAAAAAAAAAAAAAAAAAAACTATATAAACGCTGCTTATATTCCTTAGATTAGAAAGGAAACTTTTTTCTTTTTTGAATTCAAATTAAATTCCATTGACGAAGGGAGAAATTCTCCCGAAAAATTTGGTGTAATGATAAACGTTTGAAGATTGATTTTTATAAAATATATCTATTTATTAATTATATATATATATATATTTTAATGGATAACTTCTGGGTATACCGGATATCGGTATATACAAATATACCTATATATAATGGAGATTGTTATATCAGATTGGACTTCTAGTTCAGCAAAGACACTGTATAAATAAATAATCAATTTGATATATTTAATGTAGATTATGAGTCTTATGTTAATCACCTATAAATTACTTTTTCCTCAACAAATATTGGTATTTTAAATCTTAGAATAAACAATCATGTTAATGAGGTTAATATTTGTCAATCTCAAACTTGTTTTATACTAGAATAAATCAGTTCATTATATAATTGAATGCGAATATATTCAATTTTTTTTTTAATTTTCTAAATATTTTTGTGTTGAAGATTTCACAGTCCGTCTGATGAATTAGAATAATCTTTCGGATTGAGCCAATTGGTTATTATTAAAATTATTATTATGTGAATAAATTAGACATTATAAACAATTCTTGAATTCCCCAACACGAAAAAATCTTCACAGTTTCTAAATATAGTCCTCTCTATAGGTCTGTGCCCAAAATCTGTCTTAAGCTAGGGCTGTAAAAATGGTTTTTAAATATTTTTGGGGTAATAGGGAGAGTCAAATGGCCGAGACTCTAATTTTAGGCATGAATTCACTTTTACTTTACCAACAGGGTTTGGTCAAGTACCATATTTATAGTAATCGTGCATGTAAAAAGTGTTTTTTTCTTCGTTTTTTCGAAATATTTCAAAAACGACTGAAACTATTTTGATAAAAGAGCGCAACTGTAGTATGATGAAAAATAAGATTACAAAAAATTTCCCACTTCCCAAAATGTGCCGCTTCTTAAAATTTGCCACCGGGGGCACGTGACCCCCCCCCCTACCCCCTTCTAGATCCGGTCTTGATGTCCATAATATAATAATAATTTTATTTTGGTAAAGGAAATCGAATAAACTTTTTAAAATGTGTAGGCAAAATAAACTTATTTAAATTTTTATAATCCGATTTAAAATTAATGTAATATTATTATTTTCTAGATGCCAGATGTGGTCACAGAAGCGGCAACCTTATCCGAAACTCAATTAGAGGACCTAATGGATGACGACCACCCTGTGAATGGCGATCCCATGTTATCTTCACCTCATCTGTCAAGTCCAGGGTATCATCTGGATGATTGTGATCATGATTCTCTTGTGGGCGACATTGAAATGGTCGCATGATATTATCAAGCATGGGAGAAATTTTAATTTAAGTAGAAATTCGAAAATGTTTCATTGTTCCTGTAAAAGTACTATTAAAACAAAATATAAATTTTACCATTGAGGAAATATTCGTGTTATTTATTATTAAGGAATTCACATAAGTCAACGTCATTGTTTTACACCACTAAATATGCTATCATATTTCTCTATTATTAGCTTGAAATTATTTTTCAAATTAAAAAAATGACTCGTTAATAAATAACCAATATAGTCACGAAGGCGTGCTTCCTTCCTCTTTTTGGGAATTGTTCTAAATAAAAGAGCCGAAATGGTAATGAATATTAGAACAGCAACCAGAAAATGTTTATTAAATTTTTCTTATTAGTAGTATTTCATTTAGGCTAGATTGAAAAACAAATTAAAATGAATATTTTTGTGATTGGGAATTAAGCACTATTAAAGTGATGTGTACTATTTTGCTAAAATATTAAATTTTTTTTTTAAATTGACTTAAATTAAATAGTTTAGAATTATTGTGACGAGTATTTTTTATCTTATATAATCCAGTATTTGACAAAGTTCAAGGAATTCTGAAACAGCATATTATTACTATAATGGATAATGCATGTTTTCGAATATTTAGTTGAACATATTTTTGGAATAAAATGTTTATAAATTTTTTTTCAATATAAATAATACAGAAAAACAATGAATCTTAAAGTCTGATTATATTTTTGTTAATTGCAATTATTTTTTAATAAATCATCAAAAATATGTATTTATATTAGAATAAGAGAGTAAGACATCTTGTATATATTTAATTTTAATAGGTTTTTATTACAACCAATAATAAAGATGAATAAATGGAAATTTTCAATTGAAAACAAAATAATAGAATTGTCAGAATATATAACTATTTTTTAAAGGAAAAATATACATCTTTTAATTCTAAATAATTTAATGCATAAACAATATTCCGGCCGACTGACGAGCAAAGTTCGCCGAGCGTAACGGGTAATTAGAGTGTTTAAGATCGTTTTAAGCCCGGTTTATTCGACGCACAGTAGGGTATTTGGCCGATCCGGCTGGCCAAAAATCAATTTTTTTCAAACTCATTAAAAAAATGTCATTTCTCAAAGCTAAATAATCAGTGGTCATAGCCTAAGACCTCTTCATTCGACGTAAAACAAGAATAAGACTGTCCAAATTTTCGCTTGTTTTGAAAATAACTTATTTTATTGACTCGCCGAACGTATATCGCTATTTTCTATATTTTTGGAGAAATAGTTCAATTGAATAGTTATGTATATTAATCAAACATTTAAGTGGGAATAGATTTTAATAATTTTCATCGAGATTTTAGCTGTTTCAACAAAGATAAACTGTCTTGAAAAATCATATTTTATCGTCATTTTTTGAGATCAATTTTAACAAACTCGAGGAAATTAGTAATATTTCTCTGGTCCTACCAGAAAAGATTATCAAAGTAAGCCTATCATAAATAGTTAAAATTTTAATTTAAAACATCTTTTAAAATGATACCATATGAGGTGTAAGTAAAAATGTCGTAAAATTTTGTTAAATTAAAATATTTTCTTATTTTTGTTCATAAAATACGTTGAATTACTTATTGTAAGGCATTAAGGAACGTATTAGCCCGATTTAAACCTAAAAATAATTTTGCCCGGTTAAATCGACCAAATACCACATATTGTGCGACGCAAGGTTTCGCATAGTAGCGAAACAAATTGTTCTGTGTGAATCGAGCATAATAAAGTAAATTAAAATAGAAATCATAAATTGTTAATCAAATATTTGTTTTGTCCTATAATTATTATTAATATAGATTAATAATTATAACATAATGTATGTTAAGAAAATATTTTTTTTATTTTAATTTGAAATTTTATATCTGAAAAATGATTGCATAAATGCAAAATATTAATTGTTATAGTTATTAATTGGATTTAGAATTATGAACAATTTCAAAAGTTTATGGAAAAGAGATGAATGAATTTTATCCCAATTTCGCCAATATTCATAAAATGGATCATTAATTTTCTCGCTGAATATTTATATTTTCTGATTAATTCCTAGTCACTTGAATGCTTTCTTTAAAATTTTCCATCTATCTGATATTTGATAAAAAATTAACATTTAATATTAAATAAATGTATTTCTTATAAAATAAATTGAAATGAAATTTTAATTAGAACAAACAAGTTAATGTTAAGTTAATGTTTAATTTACATTTTGGTCTAAATCTACAAAAAAACTTGTATTAAATTATAATATTTACATATATTATTGTTGATAATTTTAAGAAACTTTTACACATATTTTATAATAATTATATTTAATTTTTGAAAAATAATAATATAATATTACATTTTTAAACAAAAACCTAGTTTTTATAAAATGGTTAAAACTTTGGTGATTGTGTGAATCATTTATTAGAACATTTTTACAAATATCTATTTATTAACAAACTAAAAAACATACATAACAATTTGAGGAAAATGTGAAAAAAATTTCAAAACTAGATACGCTCTTTTATACTTATATTATGAAATGGCCTTAAAATCTCAATAAAATCAATGAAAGAATGATGTTCTCTGCATTTTTGAAAGAAAGATTTATACCCAATGAATAAAAAAATTAAAAAAAAAAATTTGGGAGTTTATTCAATACCCAGAGAAACATCTCGATATTTCGATCCCTTATCTGTGACCTGTATTAAGGGTGAGAAACCCTAGCCGAGGCCTACTAAGTTGGCAACTAGACTGGTAGCTGATATAAACAGTTAAGGACATTGCAGACTTGACTCTATTAGGATATATGTTTAAAATCAGCCAACTATGTTCCCTGATTCTGCTAGGGAATCTTATATCTGAAAAAGTTTACAGATGAAGTGAACGAAACGTCGTGTAGTTTTGATATATAAGTTTATTAGTTTGTTAATAAATAATTTTAATAATAGTACGTAATGTGGTTGTTTATGTCAAAAAGTTAGGATAAATAAAAAACATTTAAAATATAAATATTTTAAGACAAGGAAACAAGTCACGCTTTTTGTGAAAAGAAAATATTACTTCGTTAACCTAAATATATGTAAAAGTCTTCTTATTCAACTAAATATGATATATTTATCGATATCTTTAAAGGAAATATTTATGTGTAGATTTCATATATTCGCTATGAATATAATAAGCATTCAATATTAACTATTTCAACAATTTTTAAAATTATTATTAGAGCCTGAATGTCTAAGTCAATTAAAAAAAAATTCAAATAAAATTTTAAAAAATTAAAAAAAAAAAAAAAAAATAGTCGGTTGCTGTTTACCCTAAATTTTTGTTGAAATTGGAAGTTATATTAAAAAATATATAAATGAAACTATATATTTACATATGTGTATATAATAAATATTATATTAATTTTTAGTTAATTTAAATTAAATAATATATGATGAAAGTATTTTTTAAAAGAATCATGTTTAATTAAATCTTTTCATTTAAAATTATCGTTTAGAAAAAAAAGGAATGAATTTTTTTTTCTTTATTAATTTTTGTACAAAAAACTTAAATATGTTTAAGATAATTTAATTGAAATTATTTTATTGTTATGTTATTATTTAAAGCATCATCGTAAGTTTCATTTTCAATCATGTAGGCATATAAATAAAGAAAAAAAACAAATTGTAAGAGAAATGATATAATTAAAAGTAATTTTCTTTACCAAGATTTCAAATTTTATTCTTTTTATTAATCTTCTAAATATCAATCCACCATAAATTATTATTGGCTGCAAAAATAGATATATTTCATTGTCCCCTTGGATCTTCTACGATAAAATTTCACTCATAATAGTTTTACAATATACGTAATTCCTTTTCAAAATATATCTAGAAAATAGAAGTACCATATGTATAAGGATTATAGAAATCCTTTCAACGTTAAATTGCTGTGGGGATAGAGATAATTTGGAATATTCTTTTGAATTAAACCAGACATAATTAAAATCTTATGTCAAGCTAGAGCTAAAATTAAAATTTTATTTTATCGTATATACTTGCATAAGAACAACTCTTCAAATAAATAAAATCTGAGCCAAAACAAGGGTCGTCTTATAAAAAATAAATATTTGGGATAAGGCTTTAACTTGTCTTGAAATTTAGAAGTGATGCTCGATATTAAATAAATACTGAAGTTTTGGCTATAAATTTGATCTTCGTTTTAAACAACGATATACTATATTCTGAAAGTAATAAAATATACAACATTTCAGACAGTGAAAAAGCGTGTTGAATCGTAATGCGTTATAAGTCAATTTGGAAATGAAGCCAGCTTAATAGATTTTAATCAATTTTAAATTTACATTATGGCTGAATGGTACTTGGTAATGAATATGTTTGCTTAATTATAACTCAAACTCTAATTTCTGTACTTTTCAGTTGTTCATTGTTAAATGTCTACCTATTGTATATCTATTTGTTCGAAAATTCAGAATAATAAATGTTTTTTTTTTTTTTTATTTGTTTGTATTTTTATTATTATTTTTTTTTATTTTCGAGCAATGGTGGTTACTAGTTTAGAGATTAGTATCTCCATCATGGACATTTGGGACCCAGTCCCCTCAGAAATCATCGAGCTGACATAAATGTGATTCCATGAAAATTGAGTTGACTATATTTTTTAAAATTTTATTTAATCTTTTATTCTATAAGGTATTTTTAAATTAATTAATACCTACATTATTGATATAAAATTCCGATATTTTTTTTTTAATTTTTCCCTCTCTTAAAAATTGTTCACTGGTGTTGTTTCATGTTGCCTACCCTTTGATTTTATAAAGCGCTTTTAGTCAGCAATCACAATTTACTGCCTTGAGCGGGAATTGATCAAACGGAAGTCAATCGCTCATTTGGCATTTGTAATATTTATTTATTTAATAACTAAACCAGAAAAAACAAAAGAACTAAAAACATTAAGAAGAATATCAATGAGCGGAAGGCAAACAAGAACATATCATAATGTATATTAATGATGATCATATTAAATATTAACAGTGCAATTACGTAGAGACATAATATGTTTTCTGTTAGATATTTATGATTTTAATTTGCGTTTGATGTCAAAAAATAAAAAAAAAGGTGAATTGAAGGGGGGGAGGGGTTAATTTCTGAATTAAATATATTTGGAAAGATGGAGCAAATAATAATTAACTTGTTCATATGCAATGAAAAGGCACAGTAAAGTTGATCCTAGAAATAAACCCTGTGCAATTGTATTTGTTATTAATTATTTTGTGAAAAAATGTAGTAAGATAAGTAATTAAAATAATGTTCAGACCATGGGTTCAGATATGAGAAATTCTTACTTGTGTCTTAAAACTTTTTAATAATATTACATACCAGCATTTTAATCTTACAACATAGTACACATGGTATTTTGTAGTAATACGTATCTAAATAATACAAGAAAAAAGTAAAGTTACAATTTATGTTTGTATTTTTGCAATGAGTTAATGTGATTTTACTAATATAATATAGTATGGTATATCACTCGCATCCATAATAAGTATTAATTAAAACAGGGATAGCAGGTAATTGGACAATAAATAAAAAAATGAGTTTTTATTAAATGGGCGAGATGTTTCGTCGATTTATTTCGACTTCCTCAGTGGCCCATTTTATCACTCTTTGTCAAAAGACAATTCCACTATGCGACGAAACATCTGTAAACTTTTTTAGGCTTGAACCCGCGCTAGCTTGATTAGAAGGCATACACTTTAACCACCCGGTAAACCCTAATAATATAAAATTAGAATTTTATAAAAAATAATATAAATATTTATTTAATTCAAAAATATTGAATTAAATAAATTGATATTTTAAATTAGATTTTAGTTTAATTGCATTTAAATATAGAATCAATAATATTTCTGGAGCGGGAGGCATGGGTGCGTAAATTGACTATTAGAAAGAAAAGAAAGTTGAAAAATATCGAAATTATAGCTTGATTTTATCATCAACAATTTACATTTCGAGATAGATTAAATTCAACCCCTTTGAGAATGGTTTGTGCATTAGTTGCGTAAGTTCAGTTGACTATCTCTCAGGCGAACCGCTCAGTTACGAATTCAAGGGATAAAGCCTATCTATAGATAGATGGTTTTCAATCAAATTCAATAAAATTTTAAAAATAATAATTTTTTTTATTAAAGTTTCTATAAAAGATCTGTTTGTTTTTTTCGTAATGGGATTAAAACTAATAGCATTAGTTCAATGTTAAGGAAGCCAAAAGAAATATCTGATGCAATACTCTCTTTCCAAAAATCAGTTAAACCGTTGATCGGAATGTCTATAGAGGGTGAAAAATTTCATCATACAAGAACAAAAAATAATCCTTTTATCGGAAAATCCTCCTAACCAAATGAAGAGGTAGCAAAGCGGAAACAACTGAAAAGTTAGTGAATTTAGAACATACTTCAAACCTAAAATAAATTCTTATTTCTTAATCCAAGTTGAATTAGATATAGATTGTAGTTATATTATATTATTTGTTGTTTGTGTTCAATAAATTATTATAATTAATTATTTATGGTTTAAACAAATCAACCCGTAATAAATTTAATCACAAAAATACAAGCATAACAGCTACATATCTAATTAATTACACAAAATAAAATTATTTTTGTAGAAATAAATATTTAACTTTTTATTTTTTTAAAAACTAGTTAAAAGGACGTTTTTTTGACGCATTTGGTTGGGGAAATTTCTAACTAAGAACTAGACAAGAAAGATATATATTTCGAGAGATTAAATTCAACACCTTTGAGTATGGTTTGTTCTTGGTGTAATTCTTTTCTATTTATCCTATCTTTGGAAAGATTAGCTGAAATCTGTGTGGTCGATTTGTAATGCTTTTGATTAGGGGTATGACAACCTTAGCGATACGTGCCTGGAAATTATTTCTAAATTTATTCGTGTTTAATAAACTTCAAATTACATTTATTACACCTTCATAATAAGTATAGGGATTATAAAAATACGAGTTTTTGAAAGAATGCTCAAAAAACAAAGTAAATGGATAGTTCCGATTGTCCAACTTCAACTAAAAGCTTGCTCTACAACTTCTAGCCCATATCTAGTTCACTTTTCGAATTTCGTTGCTCTACTAAACGCACACACAAAGACTCTATTAGACCAATGGATTTTTTATCATTTTTTGGGATCTGGGGGCATCAAAACTCATGCTTTGTCCTAAATACGACTTCCATATTTTAAAGAAATAATTTTCTTAAATCTGATAATGTCAATGTGTAAATAACTTTTGCAATACTTCTACATATATATCTATCTCATATATTGATATATGAATATATTAAATTAAAAAAAAAATAATTAAAAAGTACCACATTGTTGATTAGCATCCGAGGTCAAAATAATAATAATAATTTGAAATATAGTTCTTAAAATTGCATTCAAAAAGTGCTGGAAAAACTCATAATTTTACGAAAATTTGCTGACGGCACATGAAGAGGTAAAATGTGCATTTATTGAGTTTAATAAGCTATATTTAAAATAAATAACCTGATTTTTTATTAGGTCATTTATCAAAAATTAAAATTATCAGTTTAAATGTGATATATGATATTTATAACTTTCCCGGTTCAATTATTTAATATGATATATGTTTTTTAAGTAAAAGAGGGGAGCGTAAAATTTTTACAAAAATACTGCTCCGCGTTTGAAAAGATTTGGAGAACGCTGAGATATTATGCTAAATTTTCAGTTCATACTTATTTTCTGTGTTATATGTTATAATATAATGATATAGTAATGTACATATGATTATAGATAACCTTGGCCATAACCCCTATACCATTTTATCTATTATTTTATAAGTAATAAAATAATTTATTATTATTTAAAAAAAAATTAAATAAATTATTAAAATATTTAAATTAACCAACACATAAATCAATGTAATCTTTGATTTTGATAATGCTAAATTGAAATACATTAAATTCTTGTTCGATGATTATATGCACTTGTTGTCAGAAACTAAAACACTATCTTTTTCAAAAATTCCAAAAATTTCTTTTATTTATAATTTTCATTAGTCCTACATTGAAAATTTCATTCTGTTGCCAGCAAAATTTTACATTCGGATTTTCTATAGTTTAAGTACAATTTTCTAGCTGAGCAAATACTGTATGTTGGTGGAATTTCATCCTAGGGTTAAACCGAGGGGTGAACCGCGACCTAAAATCGTGTACACCTACTTTCACTTCCTCTTTCATTTTCAAGTAGAAGACAATAGATTATCTAATGAATTCCAAAGTAATACCAAATAATTCCAAAGACAGTGTACACCTAATTCCAATCGCGGTTCACCCCTCGGAAAAAACCAAAACTGTCGGGAATTCGACGTTTGAAGAAACACCCCTTCTGACATGAAATAAAACATCAAATAAAGTCTTTGGCTACGCCTTTCTATTCTTAGTATTGTAAAGTTTATTTTTGGCGAAAATAGAGCCTCTTGGAAGGTTAGTTTATTTAAAAAAACAAGATATTTTTTTAAAAATCGAATACTCGCATTTATTAATAAAAATTATTGTATATCTCAAAAAAAGGGTACGATCAATCTTTCTGGAATTTAAATAATTTTTTCATGATATAATTGGCTTTTGTTCTAATGATAAGGAATAATTTCTACAATTATCCTATTACAATAATCAATTCATGAAATAATAGATTATAAATATGTCTATTATATTCGATTTCAGTGAATCATCTAGTCGAACACCTGCCTAAGACCAGCTAGACTTTGATTCGATTATTTATAAAAGATAAGTTTTTTTTTATTAGTTATTAAAACATTACAATAAAATTGTTTCATCTATTTTGATTTCTAATGCTTCAAATCATCATGTACAAACAGTTCAATCGTAATAGTAGCCCATGAGTCATTGGAAGTTTATATGATAATTGACAATGTGTTTTACCAAGTGATAACTTAATAGAAAGATCTTGTGTCTTAAGCCAATGGAGCAAAGCACGAAAGGGAAACCAACAAGTGAACCATGTAGAACATATAGTCAAGAAATCAAGAGGGATCGGAACAAAAATAGTTTAGTTATCTTTAGACATAAAGAAAAATACCTGAATTTGATACATAAAATTAAAATGTTTGGTATTTTTTTTTTTACTTTTCATACGTAGTACTACCTTAAAACGGGTAAAACTAGTTTATTCAAAAAAAAATAGTCGAGCTTTAGACTACAGAAACCCTTATAGTAGCAATCCCGGGGCCATGGACAAAAGTAAAATTGCAAATATATATATATATATATATATATATATATATATATATATATATATATATATATAGAAAAGAAAAAAAAATGTATTGATTGTTTTTAAATATTAAAAAAATACAAATCTTTTATAAAACAATCTTGAAACGTTTATTTTTAACCCAAACGTTTCGGGAGAAATTCTTCCTTTATCAATGGAATTTTTTTTAATAATTGAAAAAAGAGAAAAAGTTGTTTTTCTCTAACGTTTGGGGTAAAAATAAACGTTTTCAAGATTGTTTTATAAAAGATTTGAATTTATTTAATATATATATGGTATATATAATATTTATTCATCATCATCATCATCATTGAGTATACAGTCCTAAGACTGGTTTGATGCAACAATCCGTCTCCACTCGACTCTGTCCCCCGCCAGCTGTTTAACCTCTCTAAATGTCTGGCATCCCATATCCCCAATTATTTGGTTGAAATATTCTAATCTGGGTCTTCCCTTCCCCTTTTCTTTCCCACCTCCCCCTCCAAGATATCCCTAAGCAGTCCCCCATGTCTCAGTGTGTGCCCCATCATCTGACCTCTTCTCTTCTTCAGACTCTTCCACAAGATTCTTCTTTCTCCGATTCTTCCAAGAACTTCTTCATTTGTAATTTTATCCATCCATTTGATATTCATCATTCTTCTGTAGCACCACATTTCGAAAGCCTCCAATCTCTTTCTCTCCGCTTTTCCAATTGTCCAGGTTTCACACCCGTACATGGCTATGCTCCATACATATGTCTTCAATAGCAACTTCCTGTTTGCTAAGCTGATTGAGGAGGAGCATAGTAGTTTTTGTTTTGAATTAAACCCCATTTTTGCTTGGGCAATTCTTGATTTAATTTCGTTTTTGCTCCTCCCATCCCATGTTATTTTACTTCCTAGGTAGCGGAATTCCTTAACTCCTTCTAGGTTTTCTTGGTTAATTTTGATGCATTCCTGTCTCGTTTGTTCTTTTTTTGTACATACTAGGACCTTGGTTTTATTCTTGTTTATTTTCATTTTGATTTCTTCTATTAGGATTTGGTTAATTCCATTCAAGGCGTCCTCTAATTCTTTTTTATTGCTTCCTAGAAGGGCAATGTCATCGGCAAATCTTAACATAGCGATCTTTTGACCTTGGATTTCTATACCTGTATCAATTTTGTCTTTGAATTCTTTAATCGCTTCTTCTATGTATAAGTTGAAAATCATGGGTGACAGCACACATCCTTGTCTTACACCTTTTTTTATTTTGGCTTCTCTTTGTTTCATCACCAATATTTATAATTGCCGTCTGGTTTTGATATAGATTGTAGATTAGTCTTCTCTCTCTGAATTTTATTCCCGCCTGTTTTAATATTTTAAACATAATTTCCCAATTGACGTTATCGAATGCTTTTTCTAGGTCTATGAATCCGATGTAGACAGATTCTTCCCTGATAAAAGCCCTTTCTATTATTAGTCTAAGAGAGAGAATTGCTTCTCGGGTGCCTCTGTTTCTTCTAAAGCCGAACTGGTCTTCCCCCAGATTTTCTTCAACTCTTTGTTCTATTCTTCTTTGGATTATTTTGGTTAGGATTTTGGAGGCATGTGAGGTTAGGCTAATGGTCCTGAAATTTTCACATTTATCCGCGCCTGTCTTTTTGGGAAGTGTGACTATTTTGTTTTTTTCGAAATCTTTTGGGATGATTCCCAATTTATAGATTTTGCTAATTAGTTCAAAAAGTTTGTCACGTGCCTTTTCTCCAGAGTTCTTTAGGATTTCAGCTTGTATATTGTCTATTCCGGGTGCTCTATTATTTTTTAGTTCCTTCAAAGCTGTCTCGAATTCTGACCTGAGTATGGGGTCTCTAATTCGTTTTCGTCCACAGATTCTTCTTCTTCTATTGGGTTCATTGTTTTTCTTCTCCATAGAGTTCTTCTAGGTGTTCCTTCCATCTATTTGCCTGTTCGTTTTCGTTTAGAATAATGTGGCCTCCTTTATCTCTTATGTTCTTGCTTTTTGGCTTGTCTTCTTGAAAATTTCTTTTTATTGCCCTATAGGCTACATCAACTTTTCCCAATACTAGATTTTCGTTGACTTCTTTACATTTTTCTTGAATCATTTTTTCTTTTGCTTTTCTACATTCTCTTATAACTTTCCATCTTAATTTTTTATATGTTTCTTTCCCTTCTTCGTCTTTTCTGTTCTTAAATTTTCTTCGTTCATCAATCAGTTGCAGTATTTCGTCTGTTACCCATGGCTTTTTAATTTCGTTTTTCTTTGATTGAAGGACTTCGTTGGCTGTTTCGGTCAGGCTTGATTTCATATCATTCCATTCTTGTTCGATTTCATCTTCTTTATTATTTGTGGGTGTTTTTTCTTCCAGTTTCTTATTCATTACGTTTTCGAAGAGTTTTTGGGTTTCCTTATTTTTTAATTTAGATATATCCCAGTTTTTTCGCGACCGCCCCTTTTTTATTAGTTTTTTAAATTTTAGTTGGCATTTCATCGCAATTAGATTGTGATCACTAGATATATCAGCCCCAGGATAACTTTTGCAGTCCTTTAATTGATTTCTGAATCTTTGTCTGACTAATATGTAATCTATTTGAAATCTCCCTTGTCTAACGGCATTTTCCACGTGTAGATCCTTCTTGGATGGTGTTGGAAGAGTGTGTTTGCTACTACTAGACTGTGCTTACTGCAAAATTCAATTAATCTTTCGCCCCTTTCATTCCTATTTCCTAGACCGTGTTCGCCCACCACTTTTCCTTC
>JALMQS010000099.1:101704331-101749872 GCA_024734495.1 Forficula auricularia
ATTTGTTTTACACTAGCGTGACAACAAACCATTCGTGTTACGAAATTATCGGTGCGTTTTATGCGCTATTATTTAAAAATTGTTCACATCTAACAATTAGGGACGGTATGATATGGGCGGCGAAGTAAAATAAATTTGAGTATATAATGGTTGGTTATGCCTTGGTACGAAGAACTATTAAGCGACATAATTTAAAAAAAAAACTAATCTTAGAGAATGGTAGGTAGAAAGATTCAGCAATATACGAATAATAATAAAAATACTACGAGAGGTCTACTAGAGAGAAAGGCGCGATGCTTCAATATTTTGTAGTGAATTCTTTTCAGATTTACTCTATTATTTTTCAAATTTGGTCTATAAATAGTAAATGACAGATTGAATAAAGCTTAAGTACAATCATTTACTATCAATATTTTTGATGGATTCAATATTATGAAAAATAAATCTCCAATTTACATTTGCCATAACAACTACGAAAGTTATATGAGCTATAGATTCAAAAATGACCAAAGGTCTCTGATAAAGGTAACCTTGGCGCAAGATGAAGTGTCATTGATTAACCAATAAAAAAGAGCTGAAATCTTTCTTTCGGAAAAAATTATTTTAAAAAAATCCTTTTGGAGAAAAAAACAAGTTTGCCTTGCACCATTTCAAATAGCCTATTTTAGTCCGATTGTAGCTGCCTTAAGTGTCATCAATCGCACAAAATAACCTGATATTATTTGGGAAAATTTTTAATTACACTACGAAAGTCAGACAAAAGTCAAATTTTTATTTTTTATTTTATTTTAATCGGCTTATTAGCATTTGGCAAAAAACAAAATTCTATACCGAGTATCAAGAATAAAAACTAAACAACATAACAATAAACAAAACAACCGAAATACATTTGGATCAAATACAATGATTTTTTTTTTGCGAAACCTATTTAGTATATTATATTTTAAATTTTAAAAAGTTTCCTAAATTTTTCAAAATTTTCTTTACTTTATGTTATTTAAATATGTTTCACCAGGAACCCACACCGTTCTCCCTTAACAAAATACAATGATTTTAACATAATAAATTAATAAAAAATAAATATTGAAAAATCACAAGAACAGCCGTGAAGATATTAAAAATTTGTTAATGCACCTTGTATCGGGAAATCATTAGATACAATTAAAATTAAAATATTCTAGTAAAAGTCAAATTATTAACAAACAATAGAAACAACAATGGTCCACCTGAGAAACCTCTCATGGTGTTAAGAATGTTTGAGACATCATTTAATTACGTAGGAATATGAATATCTCCTGAAATATACACAGTATACCGTCATCATCCTCAACATCATAGAGAGTAATGATTTCTAGGACTGGTTTGACTTAACTACTGTCCTCAATTTGAATCTATCCCATGCCAACTTTTTCACTTGTCTAAAAGCCCCAAATTCCATATCCTCCATTATCTGGGGAAAATATTATAAATCTATAATATGTCTCCCTCTTTCCCTATACTTGCCTTATCCTCTAAAATGTTACTTAGAAATTCCCCGAGCCTAACACCTGAGCGGGATTCTTTCACCAAGTTCTCTTTTCTCTACTATTCTAGGATTAAATTTTAAATTCGATTTTCATTTTATTTAAATTTCACTTACAAGAAGTAATTTAAAGTATTGCATTCACATCTATGGATTTAATGTGGACAATTGTTTTCTTTTTTCACTTGAGAAACTTGGGTGGGTTTAAAAAAAATCATTTATAAGAGGTAGTATTAGTAAAAACAAATAAATTAATTAATACAACAAAATGTCAAAGTAACTGATTGAAAAGTATGTTCGTTACCCATTGGGATGCCTAATTCGGTATAAAAAACTCGATTATTCGTTTTAAAGAATGATGTTCGATTTTTCATAAGATATATCTAATGAATCTTGACTCATCATAATTCAAGAAAAAAATGTTTTTTCTTGGGTTGTAATACTTTAAGATTGCTTATGTAAATAAATATTTTAGTTATTCTGCTAAAATAAGATAAGGATTTAAAGAAATAAACACATCAAAAATAATCTTTTTTAAGGGTCATTTGAGTATTTCCGGTTGAATAAGATCGAGTTTGCTTTTTGGAAAAAAAGAAAGAAAAATTTATTAGTTTTCTATCCATGAATTGCTTTTCTTCATTTAAATAAACAAAAATTTATAATCCACCGTTTCTCAAACTTTATCCGATTGGAACCCGTATTTTCTGTAATAGTATTCTTGCGCGGCCCACCCGGAACAGACAATAAAACATGATTTATAAATAGGCTTAGCATATTATTTTTACTTTTTTCTCAAACCGGGACAATTTTGGGAGTTTGCTCTAAAAACACTATTGTATTTAGAAAGAGAGAAATATATTCAGTACTTATGATTCAAAAAAGCTAAGTAGTTGTAATAAAATGCTTAACAAAAAACAACAAATGTGTAATAATAATTTTTAATTACACATAAATGAACATAACTAATTATCAAAAATTTATTAATAGATAAATATTAATAACTTTGGCTAATGGGAACTAAAGTGAAATTAATTTTTCGACGTTATTTTAGGTATTTGGTCTTGTTTTCGGGGAATGTCTGCTAGTACCTACGTTAGTACGTTACCTTACCGAATTTTGTGTCTAGCCCAAAAAATAGTTGGAATTTTAAAACGAAATTTCACATGTAGTTTTTTTTTGTATTGATTTAAGAACCTGACTAGAAGTTGAAATCGATCCCAAAATTAACGGAGGGAAGGTTCTTAAAAAATTAAAATTTAAAATTTGCAAGCTACAAAAGCAAGAAAAGTGAAATCTATATTAATAAAATAGAGTGTTTGGTAGGACCAGCTGGCCGAAAACTTAACTTAGTTATATATAGATGGCAGTGGTACCGCTGGTATCTTTGGCCAAGAAGATTGGTACATTTTTTAAAAGATTATATGTAATCATTTTCAAATAAATTCAAAAGTTTATTTTTTAATTCGAAGACTAAAAATGCAAAAATTAACCACCAAAAAGGGGGGGAGGGGGTCAAAAAATTAAAATCTAGACAAAGCCTCAGAATATAATTTACCCTTAAATAATAATAACAAAATTGAATGAATGAAATGTGTTTTTTATTTTCTGATTGATAAAGAGAAATTTTCTTCCCAAAACTTTTCAGGTTAAAATAAACGTATAACTGATTGTTATTTAAAAGAAGTGTATTTAGTTCTTATATATACCAATTCCAAAACCAGATAATTACAATTTTTGAAATTTTACAGGGGAAACAAAAAACATTTATATCAATTTTAATTATTGCTTAGATGCTTAGAGAACATATATATTTTAGAACAGTCAAAACAATATTTAAAATCTAGAATTTATGAACATAAATACCTATTCAATTAGAATAAAAATTCGGAATGCACCATGGTAGATAGCCATTCAACTATCTTGAGAAAAATTTCAACTTTTCTAATACCAAAATTTTAGATAAAGAAGAGAACTTAAGAAAAAGATTAATTATAGAAATGATCTAAAATTTAAACAACAAAAATGTAATTAAGAAAAGGTCAGATATGGTCTGTTTTTCTAATATTTATCGAAAATTTTTGGAGAAAAATATTTTTCGTAAATATTTATATTTTTTATTTGAATTAAAGGTAATTTCGTCAACAAGAAAATTTGTATCATTGTCTATATGCAAAATATTTAATTTCTTTAGTATCACTTTTTATTCATTAGAAAAAGCAACTTTTTTTACCAGTTGAAAATTCCATTGATAAATGGAGAAATTCTTCGAAACGTTGTCTTTAATTAAACGTTTGAAGATTGTTTTTAAAAGATTTGTATTTATTTTAATTATGAAACAATCAAGAATTTTTTTTCAATATATAGATAAAGAGGGGAATGTAATCTCCTCTCCAGAGAGACCAAGGAATTAACTTCTAGATAAGCCAGTGTTTGCTCTAGTATCTAAGACAGTGGTAATTTTTGTTTTTGACGATTTTCTCAATATTTAAGGTGTTAAACATTATTAGTAGCCCCTTTGGGTTGCTTCTAATATCAAGTGGCTAGCAGTGACTTTGATTGGCTTCCATCGGAGTAGTGGGGGACCAAGGAGGGTATGCCAAACTGAGCAGCGCTTTGGCTGCTATCAGTATAATTTACCATGGTGATCAACACACATCCAAGAAGAGCTTCGACCACTTGGGAGACCAATCAACCGGTAAAGCCTCTCTATTAGATCTCATAGAACTTAATAGCCTCAATTATAGATGTCGAGCTTTCTATTGTGTAGGATTCCATTTATCACAAAAATGTTATTTCCTTATCACTTATTCACTCATAATGGAACAAAAACCATGTGTTTTTTTTTAACTTACTCATAGTAGAACTCTAGGATACATATTTTTTCTTGACTATACGCGTATATTTATTTTATCTCTTAGAATATATTTAAATTTTTTTTCAGTTTTCATAAATTTGAAAGATTTCTAACATTTATAAGAACAAATCAAAGAGAGTGTCTTTTTTATGATGTAAATAAATATAGAAGAAATATATATTTGAAATTCTAGTTCTGAAAGCTTTACCTTCTATAGAATTTATTATACTATTATAAAAAAAAATTAAGTTGTAATTGAATACATTTTCGGAAATAAATTGAGCCAAATATACCCTAGTACAGCATGTGTAGTCGGTTGCATTCAAGAGTTTCGAAGGCTCTTGCTCTTTAATCTTATATGACTTATGCTAAAATATATTGTAAGTGAAAAGACGAAGACAAGGCCTTCGAACAAATTATTACAAATAACTGATAAATTAAACATATGTGCATTTTATGTATATGTGTATATTTATTTTCATCAAGCTGAAGAAAAACTCATTTATTTTATTGCTATCAAGAAACATTTCTATAGTGAATAATTGTCTGTTATTTAATATTTATTTATTTAGTGATTCACTTTTGTATGTTTAATTCCAAATTAATATATTTATAGTTACTTCTTTGTATAATATTATAATTAAAAAAAATATTTTTGTATTCAAATGGGTACCTATATAAAAGAGATTGATCAAATTAAGATGCCGGTACTAGGTAAAAATGATTATTCAAGAAAAAAGTTTTTTTATTTTTTCATAGTAATTAAATTCTTTAGAAAAATATGTATAACAACTTTTAAGCTATGAAGAATAGAAATAGTTGATAACAGTAGATATATAATAATATTCTATGAGCTAATGAATCATATAGTATTGTGTGATAGTATTTGAATAATTAAGCTCTTCTAATATAAATAATCGAATTTCTATTCAGCTTTAAAAGTGATAAAAGTTCATCAATACTTAATAATGTATTAAGAATTTATTTTTTAAGAAAAGATTAAAAGGTGTCTCAGAATGTTTACAAATATTTATTAATAAAATTTAAAAAAAAAACGCAAATTTTTAATTTTATCTAATTTCCAAAACGCAACAAAATTTTGAAATCTACTCACTAAGGCTCTTCCATAACAAGGTCATAGCCAAACAAAATTTTCTGGGGGAGGGGGTTAGTTGGTTAGGGGAGTATGGACATACTCCTAGAAGTAGGAGACATGACCCTCTGATGCCATGAATGATTTTTTTATCACAGTATTTTTTTATTTATAAAATTTTTATTGAATTTTATTTATATCTTGTAAAATTCCTGTGTTTATATCAACATTTCGGAGTGGGGGGATTATAACACCCCCTCCCACCCTCGCTGGCTATGGCTATGTCCGATGGTACATAATTATTGGGGTTTTGTGACAATATGAAGTTTGATTTCTAATTGATATTGTGTCACAGCAAAAATTACAGGTCGATCGCATAATAATAATAATGTAAAAAATGTTCAAAATCAGATCAAAAGATTTGACCCTAATATTATCGTATTTAACTCTAGGCACTGCATTCAGGGGAATCCCACACGCGAACTCAAACTTTTTCACTAAGCAAGTGCCTTAAGATGAATACTAAAACCATTAACCACCTACTTTAAACAAGAAACCAAATAAATATAAAAAAATGAATTTCATTTCATGAGAGGTTTGCTAAATTATTTAACAAAAATGATATATTCCTATTAAAGATCTGACATATAAGAGACAGGGGGTTGGTGTTTTTAATATTTAAAAATAATACCAAATAATAATAGATAATTAACTCAATAAAATATAATTTAATGGCTTAGCTTTTTCAGTGAGATATTTGTAATGAATTCAATAGATATTTTACAAATATTAAGATAATTAATTTTGTGACTTCACAATAAAAATAAATTAAATTTTCTTTTCAAAATTGTGGTTACATTTCAAAATACACTAAAATATAAGAGGGAGTTTTTTAATAGATTTTTTTTTTATTTTTTTTTTTTAAATTTGCAAGTTTCACACCTTCGCGTGAAAATATTTGATTTGAATTATAGACTATTAATTTCTGGAATTGATAAAATATTGTAATGTCCTTATAAATGAGTAACCAAATGTTTGTAGACGCACTAGCTCAAAAACTAGTGTGAATATAAAAACGAAATTTCATATGTAGTTTTAGATTAAGAGCTGATTAGATTTTGGTTGAAATCGAACCCAAAATTAAGGGCGGCGTGGGTAAACATTAAAATTATAAGATTTTCAAACTAAAAAAACAAGATAAATGAAATATACTACCTATAAAATGAAGCTATAATAAAAAAGAGAATTATTATTTTTTTCGGGGGCCAAAATTGGGGGGTTCAAAAAAATAAAACTATCAATATAAGTTGTAGGCCCTTTAATTGTTTGAAATTTGTACGAAATTTCCCATATGCGCCCTATATAACCTTATGAAAATGACTCACTATGTGAAATTGATAGTGACCAAAAAAACAAAGGGGGGGGGGGTGTTAAAAATATTTTCGAAGAAAACTGATATGTCTAATAAAATAGTCTCATAATTAAAAGGAGATATTATTAATTGATATAGACCTAAAATTAAGAGAGGGAAGGGGGAGGGGTTCTTTCGTAAATAATTATAAATTGTTTTAATTCAATATTTAGTATATGAGATGACCCAGGTTTATGGTAAAGTCATGTGGATGACCACATCAGTTTATTTAAAAAATATTATGAATAAAAAAAAAAGAAGTTTGAGATGTAGTATTCGGACCAGATAGAAGAAACAGATTACTCAGAGTAAAATTCTCCTGGAGTGAATTCAGATGATAAATCGAAATAGCAGATTGTGTGCAATGGTCCATGGATCTAGGTATAGGATCTCCTCGACTTGAAGTAGAGATATCAAATAGATACGAGTAGATGTTCTATGTCAATAGATTTATCATGAAATGAAAAGGAAATCAAATAAAACTTGTCTATTTTCATGTTATTAATTTCGTTGTGTAAATCAAACACTTGGACTTAAAAAATCATAATTTAAGAAAAGTTACAAATTGTAAAATCACTTGTAATTTACGTTGATTTAAGAAACATGATTGAGCCTAGGATTATTATAAAAACTAGCCTTATTTGCTTACAAATCTCAACATCTCAAGTACTAGTAGATGGGAAGCCATTTTTTGCATCTACTCTGTCTGTTCTAGACATTGCGCTTTTCTATTTCTATCAATAGATTATCTGAAAACACACGATATCATATGTGTTGTTGAGAAGTAGCAGTAAAAATATTTTATCTTAGTAATAATATTTGATATTCTTCAGCTTTTGAAAAAAATCTCATTAACAATCAAAATAATCAAATTAGAAAATAAAGAAAATGTTTAGATATACATGTATATTACATCGAGACGAAAATCTAAGCTGTAGGCCAGGACGCGCCAAGTCTCTTTTGCGCTGTCGTGCAAAATACTGATTGGCGTTTTTAAATGCATTGAACCCAAATTACTGCAGCCACAACATTTTTTCACGTTTCAACGTTTTTTACAAAAAAGAACTAATAGGGCGAATAATAAATAGTTTATTTCGAAAATACAAAGCAAAAAAAAAAAAAAAAAAAACTTTTTAATGCTCGATCACAACATTTCATCATACTTCATATATTATGTAATAACGTAATAAGAGTGATTTTAAAAGAGATTGAAAATGTGAATTTTTTAAAATAAGAGACGCTTGTAGGCATAGGTGAATTTAAATTTTTCTTAATTTTAAAAATAAATTTGTTCCTTAATTCATTTAGCTTAAAATTTTTAGCGTTCTTAAGAAAAATTATTTTGAAATTACTTTTCCATCTCGCCTTTCAATAAAAATGAATTGGTTGTAAAATTCAATGATCTCCGAACATTAATATTGTGATACTGCAGACGATTGCTTCAGACCAGTGTTTCTCAAACTGTGTGCCACGAGAGATTGTCAAATGTGCCTATCAGCTACATTTTCAGCCAACTTGGTTTTAATTCTTTAAAAATTAATTTAAAAAAATATTCAAGGCTGCTCTAGCTTTTTGATTAAATAAATTAAACAATTTATTTATGTTTTGCGAAGATTTTTTTTCTTTTTATTTTGAAATATTTCATAATCTTCAGACTCTCCCTTCCATGTGAACTAAACAAATATGATAACCTTTCATTTTGTATAATTTCCTTATCGATTTATTTCTCAAATTTCTATTCATTGAACATTATGTTTATTTTCCTAAATGATGATAAATAATCTATTATCGGTCAACATAAGGAATAAGATAAATTGATTAAAAAAAAATGAAATAAGATGAGAAAACGGAAGAAATGTTTCTTTTTGTGCTGTGTATTTCGTTGATAAATAAAAAATGTAATTCCAATTTTAGCTCGCAATCTATGTTTAATTTGTAGAGGCCAACACAATGTGGGGTGAGCCTAGACTATCTTATCTTAAGTCCTGCTTGTATTATGGGTATCTGGAAAGTAATAGTGAATAAGTAGAGTTCAAATTTGTGTTCAAAGTCCCCCTTCCCGGCCAAATTCGTCCCCTAGAATTTTCGCATTAACAGCCAATTCGAACTTTATAGTTATCTCAGGAAAGGTCTTAATGGGTTGAGTTCAAATTATTGATAAAATTTGAGATAAGTCCTCCCCGATTAGAAGTGTCCAGAAGAGCATTTTCCCCACCAGCAAAGGTGATCAAGCTCTCTTTAAAATGTCTAGAAGATATTTTGGGGCCAGAGGCGTCTGCAGAAAAATTTTCAATCAAATCTTGGAGACAAATAATTGCATTATTAAATTTTTATTTAAATATTTAATTTTTTGAGTATTTTTTCACAAGTAGAATACACTAATACAGTAATCCTTATAGGGTACATTAAACATAGTTTAGTGAGGCCCGGCCCGAAATCAGGGTTGTTATAGAATTATTTATTCGATCCCCCTTGCCCCCCTCTGCGGACGCCCATGCTTGGGGCTATTTAGATTAATTTCAATTTTCTTTGAAATATATAGAGCGTTCATTTAGTTAAGAAACCCAAAGTATAGGGAAAAGTTACAAGGACACTTTTACCCCAATTCATTGCACTTTAAATATTCTCCTTCATTCGAAAAAATAAAAATAGAGCAGGTTTCCTGCCTAGAAAAGAGTGTGTGTGGTGGAAGAACATTATTTGTTGTAGTTAAAGTGATGGTAAAATTTTTGGGTTTTGCCGAATATGAGCATTGAAAGTAAAATTATATAAATAATATCTACTAATTACTATTATTATACTACTTATTTTTGGATATTGTTGAATTTAATTTTTATATTTATTAAATCAATTAATTTCCGAATATGTTATCATAGTTCAAGAAATTAAGTTTTATATTATATTAAATTTTTCTTATTTATTACTTAAAATATAAATAAAAAAAGATGAACCAGGTTGCTTTAGAGAATTAAAATTAAAATTGAATTGAAAGGATTTTGTTTTGATGAGAGTAGCAGAATTATATTTCATAAAGATAAATCAATGAGGTTTGTCATCTGCTTGATGCAAATAAACATAGAAGTATATATATATATCAGAGGTGTCCACAGATTGCGTCATTGAAATTTCTGGGGGAGGTTTGGAAATTGTTGAAAAATTAGCATTATATGGTAAAAATAAAAACGGTCAAGTTTTATAACTTCGACATAAGGTAATAAAAACCTTATATTTATTAAATCAATTAATTTCAGAAGTGAATAAAATATACTGAGGAAGGGGTGAAAAGTCATTTTTCATGCAACTGTAAGAGGGTGAGTTATGAAGCATAGGGGTGTACATATTTATATTTGGTATTATATAAGTATGTTTGTTTGCATCAAGCATAAGACAACCTCATTGAGCTCTCTTCATAAATTAACATTTTCTTTGGGTCTTTTAAAAAAGCTAACAATGGACATATCCGATAGTTTATAGAGGTATAGTAATTGATTGTTTAAACTTTAAATAATATTTTATTTTTTAAGATATAAACTGATAATTTATTTTTTAATTAATTGTTCATGATTTAATTTTTTCATCAGGCATCCATGGAAACAGAGAAAAAACAGGACTTGCAAATTACTGATACGAAAAACAATAAGGGCACCTTTCGTAAATGTCTGCTACTAGGCTTCGGGATTTTCCTTACATCTCTTGGCTTGGGGCTAGGTATCGGATGGACGAATATTTTTCATTCTGTATTGGAAAGTGAGTTACGACTGTCACCGAAAGCTCGATATTATCCGCTATGGCAAAACAGAACAATGCCCATTGCTTTAGATTTTTATTTTTTTAATCTGACCAATCCAAAGGAGATGAAAGATGATGGCCAAAAGCCGATATTTCAACAGCTGGGTCCTTATCGATTCAGGTGAATAGATTTCTTATTTTCTTTATGGATATGTCTGGGTTTTATATAGTCGATAATATTTGGGATGAGAGAAGAAGAGTCAATTAACTATAATTCATATTTTTTAAAGTAACCAATAACTGCAAGAAATCAAATTTGTTTATATAATATTTAAAGTGAACTTGAAAATATTTATAATATTTTATAAACTTAATTTTGTAGGCTCGAGAATTTTATAATAGGAGGAGTGAGATTAAATCATTAAATACCACTTTATTATATTTTAAGTATATTAAATCAGAATAAATACATGACTATATATATATACAGACAATTTATCAAAAAGCTATAAAACTAATTAATAATTGATGCAAAAAAACTATATTTATATTTAATTTCTTTTATAATAAACAAAAAAAATTAACTGACCCTAGCATCTTATCTTATCCATAAGTCATTAGTCTTATGGTAAGACATACTACTTGAACTTTTTTAGATTTTATAAAGTCATAGTGATGGCTTAATATTTATGGAAATAATTAATAAGAATAAAAATAAAAGTGATTTAAATTAATTTGATAAATACCCATGTCCATTCTTAAGGTCTATTATAAGAAACGATGATTTTTTTTTTAATCAGTCACTACACTACTCAGTGCCGGGCCGAGGCAAGTTTTTATAATGAAGCGCGATCCAATTATGGCCCTCCTTACTTGCCCCTAATATAATATAGGTACTGGTTGGGTCTTTGGCACCCCTGCTAAAGAAATTTTTTCGAATGGATCTAAAAGTAATTCTTACCAAAATTTAGCTCAATCGAACATAATTTACCCTTGGCGCTTGGAGCCTAAAGTTTTGAAAATATGTATATAAAATGCTAATTTTGCGTTCTCAAATCTCACGCGTCAAAATATATAATTAAAATGTTTAGTGAGACATTGAAATTATTACAAGACATAATTGGCAAACCAGTATAATTGCTACCGGAACCAATATTTTTTTAGTGAGGGCCTCCACATCTCCCCTTATAGCCCTCCGATCCTCCCACATCGAATATGGAACAATTACTAGGTGTTCCATGTGTACAAGCTGCTACAGGAACGGAAATAGCTTCGGCGGTTTACGAAACTATAGATTATTGCGGATTAACAGAAAAACGAAATACATATTTTATTTTTCTCCCAACAACGATCTCTGCTAACCTAATTAAATAATATTTAGACGTGTCGCTCCTAACCTATTTTACAAAATTCTAGAATTAGTGATTTTTTTATAGAATTTTAAATTTATTTACATCTTTTGAGCATTGTTATATCATTAATTTTCACTTGGTTTTTAAGTATGGAAAATCATAACAAATTCTAAAAATTATTATACTTAATATAAAATACATTATAACGCTATTTGAACATACAATATCTTAAAATTAGCTATAAAATTCAAATTAATTGTTAATGTTGAAAGATTTCTGCAATATCTCTTTGGTTGACCTAGGATAGGTATTTACGGCGATAATCTTGGACAGTCAGAAAAAAACAAAAAATAAAGTAAAAATTAATCTTTTTAAGAATTTAAAAATGTATAAAAATTTTTAAGAAAAAATAAAAACCGACTTCAAAAATTAAGTGCAACAAATATAAAAATACACTAAAGGTATAAAATAATTATTATCTTATTTAGTTACAACTAAACGACGAAATATTAACACGAAATTACTTTTTAAAGTCGGTGCCAAACAAACTCTACCTATAAGCGACCGTACCCGCCAAACGTACTAAGTAAGATCCGTCGAGTGCGATTCATAAAAGGTATATGTTTGGCACCAACTTCAAAAAGTAATTTCGT
Organism: Forficula auricularia; assembly: GCA_024734495.1. Classification (NCBI taxonomy): domain Eukaryota; kingdom Metazoa; phylum Arthropoda; class Insecta; order Dermaptera; family Forficulidae; genus Forficula; species Forficula auricularia. The sequence continues at coordinate 101,716,946 of JALMQS010000099.1, forward strand.
GTTAATATTTCGTCGTTTAGTTGTAACTAAATAAGATAATAATTATTTTATACCTTTAGTGTATTTTTATATTTGTTGCACTTAATTTTTGAAGTCGGTTTTATTTTTAACCGACTTCAAAAAAGGAGGAGGTTCTCTATTCGATTGAATTTTTTTTTTTTTTTTTTTTTTGTGCCTATGTTACCTCATATCTCCGCCAATTGTCAACCGATTTTGAAAATTTTTTTTGCATTGGGTCCAGTCTAGCTTCCGATTGGTCCCATTTTTTTCGATTTTTTTTCATAGGTATTAGACCTTTTTTATTAGGTTTGTTTAGGTTTGTTTAGACCTAACCTCTTTGTTTATGAACCGATTTCGATGGTTCTTTTTTTATCCGAAAGAGGGTGTCTTAGGGATGGTGTCATATTAATTTGGTCAAGTTCTGATGATATAATCACTATTAATAACATCACTAAAAAGAGAAAAATAAAAATTTTTAAAGAAAAAATAAAAACCGACTTCAAAAAATTAAGTGCAACAAATATAAAAATACACTAAAAGGTATAAAATAATTATTATCTTATTTAGTTACAACTAAACGACGAAATATTAACACGAAATTACTTTTTGAAGTTGGTGCCAAACATATACCTTTTATGAATCGCACTCGACGGATCTTACTTAGTACGTTTGGCGGGTACGCTCGCTTATAGGTATAGTTTGTTTGGCACCGACTTTAAAAGTAATTTCGTGTTAATATTTCGTCGTTTAGTTGTAACTAAATAAGATAATAATTATTTTATACCTTTTAGTGTATTTTTATATTTGTTGCACTTAATTTTTTGAAGTCGGTTTTTATTTTTTCTTAAAAATTTTTTTCTTAAAATTTTTATTTTTCTCTTTTTAGTGATGTTATTAATAGTGATTATATCATCAGAACTTGACCAAATTAATATGACACCATCCTAAGACACTCCCTTTCGGATAAAAAAAGAACCATCGAAATCGGTTCATAAACAAAGAGGTTAGGTCTAAACAAACCTAAACAAACCTAATAAAAAAAGGTCTAATACCTATGAAAAAAAATCGAAAAAAAAATGGGACCAATCGGAAGCTAGACTGGACCCAATGCAAAAAAATTTTCAAAATCGGTTGACAATTGGCGGAGATATGAGGTAACATAGGCACAAAAAAAAAAAAAAAAAAAAAAAAAAAAAAAATTCAATCGAATAGAGACCTCCTCCTTTTTGAAGTCGGTTAAAAATTATAAAAGTATGTATGTCTCATTTGCAATAAAAGTTCTTTGTGATCCTCATCTTTTGTAACTTTGGACTTGTTAAAATCTTCAATCAGTTTTATTCCCTTCTCTGCTGAATCATTTACTACTTTTAAATTTTCAATGACAAACTTTCCTTGCACGTACTCATTGGAATTCATCCATTCGGATGGGAGTAAGTGTAAAAATTTATTTTCTATTTTAAATCTGCGAAATAAATTTTTTGAATTGTTCCTAAGCAATTCTACCAATATTTCTTCGTCAAAACTTTGTAAGAAATTTCTTCTTTTCTCAACGGCTTTTTCTTAAGATTCTTTGCATCTTACTATCTTTAGATTTTTAAGTTTCTTCCTTTAATTCTATTGATGCTAAAAAATTTTGCTCCATCTTTACTTTTACCTATATCTTCGGAAATTGAATATGATGGTTTACAAATTTTCCAATAGCTACTTCGGCGATAGTTCTATTAAGTTCTTTATACTTATCTAATTCTCGCAAGAATTTGAAGTCCATTAGTGGAGCAGATATTGTTCCTGGAGCATAAATCCAGAATTTAACGTAGCATATAATTTATTATGAATTTCCATACTTAAAAACCAAGTTGAAAATATTACACGATCTAATGCTCAAAGATGGAAATAAATTTAAAATTCTATAAAAAAACTAATTCTAGAATTTTGAGAAAAATAGGCTAGAGTCTAAATATTATTTAATTAGACTAAAATTTGGCAGAGATCGTCGTTGGGCGAAAAATAATATATATATTTCGTTTTTCTGTTAATCGGCAATTATCCAAAGTTTCGTAATCCGCTGAAGCCATTACGGTACCTGTAGCAGCTTGTACACCTAGAACACCTAGTAATTGTTCTATATTGGTTCCGGTATACTAACTTGCCAGTTATGTCTTGTAATAATTTCGTATTCGTGAAAACGCAAAATTGGCATTTTATATATTTTCAAAACTTTAGGCCCCAAGCGCCATGGGTAATTGATGTTGGATTTAGCTAAAATTGGGTAGGAATTACATTTAGATCCATTCGAAATCCTAAAATATGAGAAATTTATTTTTACCCATATATAAATAAGGGCCACTCTATTATATAGTAAGAGATTCTGGAGGATTTCACTCTCTCACCCTGTGGATACGCGAATGAACTGAGTTGTCAGCAATTTCTCTAGTGCTAACAGACTAGCGAGCTAAGTGGCGTAAATTGCAGCATGATTCATTACCGATCTGCATGAATGGGCTTTCACAGTCTCTTTTTAGATCACCATTTCATCCAAGTCTTATTGTGAAGACGGCTAACTAGGGAATCCCAATAATACATTACTGTTAAGAAATTCTAGAATATTAATTTAATTTAAAATATATACATTTAATTTTAATTTTTAAAAGTTTTGCTTTTCAAGGGAAAATAAAGAGAAAGTGGGCGTGAAATTTCACGAAAACAAAACAGTAACCTATCATCAAGCTCGATACTGGTTTTTCGATGAAAAGGGCACAAATGGCTCCTATGATGACAATGTGACCACCCTAAATATGGTTGCTCTTGTAAGTAACATTTCTTGTTGAAATCTTCAATCAGTTTCGGTTATGAAATTTAAATTGTCAACTTATAGCTGTTTGAATTGTTTCAGAGTGCAGCATATTTTATGAGAGATCAGATGTATTTAGTGAAACTACCCGTGAAGGTTATGTTAAGGCGGCAAGAATTGTTCATCACTCGACCTGTACGGGAGCTTCTCTTTGAAGGATACTCAGACAGTTTGTTAGGACTGGCCAAAAGTTTGGAAATATTTGGAGGACCTGTCAAGTATGATAAATTCGGCTGGTTTTATAAAGTAAGCATAAGTGAATTAGGTGGTAAGCAAATCACAGAAATCACTATATACTTAGATTGGAAAATTGTATCGCTTCAAGTTAATACGAGTATATGAAAGAATTATTAATTTATTAATGAAAAAATGCTTTTTTACTAATCTTTCGATTAAAAATCGATTTAAAAAATACTACTAGATAGTATCATTTAAAAAAATTAAAATTATTAATTTTATCTATAGGTGTATAAACGATAAAATAAATACTATTCTTCTAAATAAAATAAGTAAGATTCGCAAATATCTATATCTATTGTGTCTATTCATATCTAAGTAGGTATATACCATAATAGGAGGAGAGACAATAACGAAACATGATTACAGTTTTTTTTTAAATAAATAACAATTCAAAAAAAAAAAAAATACGGGGGGACTTACAAAATTACTTTTAATGTTACCAGTGGAAATTGCTTTTAATTCTATTTTTTTTTTTTCTAAATAAAAATGAACAAAAATAAATAATAAAAGTAATTCTAATTCTATTCTCTTTTATCTAAATAGACACGTAAAGTCACTTATTTTATATATATAAAAAAAAGATAGTAAAAGCAGAATAGGTAAATATAAAAAATTATATTTTAAAAAAACTAAAAAACACGATTCTAAAAAGTATAAAATAATGTAATACTTAATCAAAAAGCGTGGGGCGCAGAAACTTTTAATTAATTTCAACAAAGTGCCCCACGCTATTTGATTAAGTATTACATTATTTTGTACTTTTTAGAAGAGTGTTTTTAGTTTTTTAAAATATAATTTATTTTTACTTATTAGTCTTAATTATTTTTATAGAGAAAAGCTTGCGGAATTTAACAGAATGAAATGCACAATTTATATATATATATATAATTTCATTTAAATTTAGTAGGTAAACAATTATTTTTATAGAGAAATGTTTGCGGAATTTAACAGAATGAAAGTCACATTGATAGATAGATAGATAGATAGATACAGGTGAAGCTAATATAAAGCGTGTAATAAAAAATAAATAAACCTCGAAAACAATGCGAGAGCTAAAAAAAAATATAATTTTTATTGGACATCCTAATATTTCTTCTCAATTACAAATCGCCAATATTTTTTATTTTTAATTCCACTGAAAATTTTGTATTGATTATGGAAATATTTTCCCCGAAACGAATTTCTGATTTTTTACGTAAAAAATAGTATTTCTTCTTTTTTTCACTTTATTATCTACTACCTATATCATTTTTCCAAAACTTTGACATTAATTTACTGATCTAGACAAAATCTGAATGATATATTAATTAATCAATTAATTTAAATGAATACCTATCATAGACATCAAAATAACAATTGCTTTTAACATCGCATGATTGATTGATAAATGATAAGTGAATAATTTTTGTTCTATTTTGATAATATTTTCAAACAATTTAGTAATAAATTTATAGGAAACCTGCAAAATCGGTGGCGGCGCCTCTATTTCGGACTTTATAAATAACTTATGTGAGCAAAATACATATAGACTAACAGGTTTTCTGATAATAATCATCATCATCATCATCAATCTGCCCTTTTTCTTGTCCACTGCCTGAACATAGGCCTCCTCCAAATGTCTCCAGTTTTCTCGATCTTTTGCAGCTTTTATCCAGTTTGTCGATATTCTTCTTAATAATAATATAATCATATAATTATAAATTAATTTAAAGACGTACTAATACTATGTGTAGTGTTGTATCATGTAAAAGGCAGATTTAGCACTTGAGAGCCAATTTTCAACTCAGTTTTCCGTGATATCCGTCCGACTACATTTCCTTCGGATCTTCTAATGTGTTAATTTTACAGTGGTGGAGTCACCTCTTAAGGCAAGCAGAGGATACTGTGGATCGATTCTAAACTCAGTCCACAGGGGAACTTATATAATAATCAATTTAATTAATAACATAATCTATAAGTATTGAACAAAATCAATTCGAAATAAATATTTTGATTTTTTTACTATTTATCATCAGTAATACAGAAAACCATAAATTCTACTGAAATTATATTCCGAATATTTTGCTTATTACCTTCTATATTGATTCTAACTAATATTCGTTAGAGGTCAAAACGACCGTTCCTTGAGTTAACCAATAAAATTTGTATTTCAATACGCCATTTTTTTATTAAATTGTAAATCATAGTTTGTATCATTCCCTCTCCAATTAAATGAAAAATTCATAACGGCTTTAAATATTTTTTTAATTTTCAATATTATCATTAGATTAATAATTTATAATATCAAAACTAATTTGTTCACATTATTTTTCCAGAGAAATGGTTCCGAAACGTTTGATGGCAAATTCAATGTGCATACAGGCGAAGGAGACATCCATAATTTAGGAAAGATGGGAAATTGGAACGATTTGACTGAAATTCCCCATTATGAGAGTCCATGTGCGGCTATAACCGGAACGTCTGGCGATCTATGGCCACCGGGAATGAAACGGGATCGATCACTTAGTTTTTACTCTCCCGAGCTCTGTCGTTCTGTTTTACTTAAGTACTCGCGGGATGTCGTTGTTAACAAAATCAGAGGATATCGGTTTGATTTACCAAAAGAGTTCTTTGATAATGGCACTCTCAGTCCAGAGAATAAATGCACCTGCATTGGTGAGTGTGTACCCATCGGACTCCTCAATGTTTCCGCCTGCAGGTATTTATATTAATTTTGTAATATTTATTTTAGAACAAATTAAATTTTTAGGAGTGAGAAATTATTATTTTTTGTGATTTTTCGGGTAAACTCCTTCGTATACAAATGATAAAATAAATTAATTAATGTTCAAAACATTTTTATTCAAATTTAAAAGGTCAAATGACTATTTTCGTCAAACAAATTACAATTAAATATCTGATGAGCCAAACTTTGGTGAAACTAGTCATTTGACCTTTTAAATTTGAATAAAAATGTTTTGAACATTAATTAATTTGTTTTATCATTTGTATACGAGATAGATTTGCCTAAAAATCACAAAAAATAATTTATTTTAGATATAACTAGAGCCGCATCACTGATTTCAGGGGCCTAAAGTGCAAACAAAATTGAGGGTCTCTAAAAAAATACATTTATATTCTATTTCCATTTTTATGGTTCTTACAAACGAAAAATGTTCCCTATATAGTTTCGAAAAAATGTTTGTCTGTCTGTCAGAGCATTGTAGCTCGTAAACTAAATAAGTTATAACAAGTTTCAGTGGAAATCATTTAACATGAAAACGCTTAACATGGAAAATCGGTTAACACGAAATAGTAATGCGGTCCTGACAAAATTCTAGGTATTTTCACACTTTTTTTTCTTTTAACACGAAACAAAAATCACTCAAAACGAAAAGATTTCGCTGCTTGGAACGAACAAAATATGTTATTTTCCAAAAAATCAATAAATTTTTATTTGTTTTAATAAAAAAAATTAAAATTACATACATATAATAAAGTTTATTAAGCTTTTATTAATATTTTTATTCATTTTATTGTTTTTTATTAAATGCATACATACCTACATAATATATAATATGTATGTATAAATTCTAAAATACATAATTTCAAATGTAGTGTATCTAATATGATGTACTCTAATAAATGTAATTTTGGTGAGTATACATATTTTTCTTTGTATGCAATGCAATATTTTTAACACAAAGAAATATTTCGGTCCCCTCAGTTTCGTGTTAAGCGATTTTCACTTTATAAGGATTCATTTTCACAAAATTAAAAATCATATTAAATTTTGAATAATCAATTTCAATTTTGAATTAATCAATCTCAATGTAAAATTAAAAAACACCATTTGAAAATAACTTTTCCCTATTTGTAATTGATAAATGCAATTTGATTATTCCCAAAATAAATTGTTTAGTCCCAATGCGAACTTGAAAAGGTATAGATTACGAATATCTTTGCTGTAGGTAGTAAATACTTGTTAACTAAAATACAAGCTTTGTAAGGCCATGTATTATCATAGTCTAAAAATTAGTTAAATGAAGCCCACTAGCGCCTAAGGGCTATTATCGCATAAGACTTTGCCAAGCTAGGAAGGAATATATTATAGGAATCGGTGCTTTAAACATATCAAGGCCTTTTCCTAGACATTGAACTTCATTGTATATATTGACCTATATCACATATAGGTATATTTTAAATTCGGCAAGCATTATGTCAAAGAATCAAATTTAAATTTAATTAAATGTTCTTAGAAATAGGTAGATAATGCCTATTATTTTTAAATTACTTTATCTAATTTACTATAGTTATATAATATATTAATATATATTATATAATGAGATGAATTCATTAATATGAACAAAATTGTTTACAGCAAAGGAGCACCGATATTTGTATCACTTCCACATTTTTATCAAGCCGATCCCTATTATGTGCAAAGTGTAGAAGGACTTTCTCCAAATAAAGATAGACACAGTTTCTATATGACATTTGAACCCGTAAATATCGCTTCAAAATAATTAAAATTACTATAAGTATATCTAAATATATTTTTGAGTATATTGTTATTTGTTTTTATTAGACTACTGGCGTTCCGCTCGAGGGGGCAGCGCGATTTCAACTTACTGCTCTTCTTCAACCAATATCTGGCTTCAGGTAAAATATTTGTTAGTCGATTTAATTTTTATTGAATTTCAAATATAAACTTTGTCAACTTGTATTCTAAGAAAAATAATATCAAAATAGACAGGTGTATAAAATTCTTTCATAATAATATTTATAAGGATTATTTTTAAAATAAAAAAAATTATCGAAATAAATACCATTTTCTTAAAAAAATAAATATTGATGAAATGTGAATTCTTTGCGAAAATCTAATGATTATGCTAGTTGAGCCTGTAATTTAATTACAGTAGAGCGTCGATAATCCGGATTAATTGTGACCCTGTCCGGATTATCAAAATGTCTGGATTTTCGAAAAGAACAAAAAAAGGTCGTTTGAATTCATAACAAAAAAGAAAACTTGCTAAAACCGTTAATAATTGACTTTACTGGTTAAATAATTGAAGCAGCTAAATAAAACCATTAATTAATATGAACTTATAATGTATTAAAATGAAAGAATATTCATACATATATAATGTACAATATGTACATACATATATATTTCAGAATACTGTACAGCTTATACATTGTCAGAGCTCTTAAAAAAATCTGTCATTGAATTTTGAACTATAGTAGTGGTTCGATTCAACGCTTTTGTTTGACAAATATGTATGTATGTATTCACTTTTTTCACCTGAATTGAATCCGGATTATCGACGGTCCGAATTATCGACGCTCCACTGTATATTCGTACCGAAAACAGTCAGCGAACGAGTTGTTACAAGTTACAAGCAGCTTTCGAAACGAGAGTGTCTTATTAGCTTTATTCGTTTTGGATGCCTTGGGCGCCCTTATGTCAGCCTCAAGTCACTAACCCATATTCGTTTAGGAAAACGAAGGGGGAGAATAGGGAAACGAATAGGGCTGGGGCACACCAAGTCGGTTGGTATTCCTAAACGAATATGGGTTAGTGACTTGAGGCTGACATAAGGGCGCCCAAGGCATCCAAAACGAATAAAGCTATTATTGACTATATATGAGTGGGAAGTCTAAAAACAGATTTGTGCAGTTGCGTATTCTTTATATGGTACTCGCTAAAAGTTTTGTCCAAGTCTATAGTCGAGCGGTTTGCTTTGGTCCGCAAAACTAAGAACTTTTGTTTTGATTAGTTTTTGAGAATTTTTCTTATATATAACTATATATAACCAAACTTCTTGAGGATACAAATTCTCATTTAAATAGGTGTTGGTTTTATTCTTTTTTGACAAAAAAACACATTTTTATCATTTATTTTTCTTAATTTTATTTTATTGTTACCAGGAACGTTTCGACATTTTCAAATATGTCATCATCAGCCTAAAACATTTCAATCATTACATAATTTTTATACAATGTCAATTATGTAATGATTGAAATGTTTTAGGCTGATGATGACATATTTGAAAATGTCGAAACGTTCTAGTAATAATAAAATAAAATTAAGAAAAATAAATGATAAAAATGTGTTTTTTTGTCAAAAAATTAAAACCAACACTATTTAAATGAATTTGTATCCTCAAAGTTTGGTTATATATAGTTATCTAAGAACTTTTGTTGGGATTTAATTAATAACAATATACTTTTTTGTTGGCTGTGTAATTTGTTTTTATATTCTTTTAAAATAAATTAAATTCCAAAGTTTTTGTAATTTTTTCGGAAATAATTCGGATTTAGTGCTCCGGTTCTTAAAATTTTCCATTTTGAGTCCTATTTTTGTCACTCTATATGAGTTCATGAAATTAGAAGTGGTTTCCAAGCCATGAGTTTGAGTTGCTAAACCTCTCCAGCCCTGAAAACGGCATGTGGGGATGAGCAGGTCCAGGCGTCTATTTTCGTGACGCTAACTAGGTAAAATTTTCAATTTAAATAGGCCATCATTTTTTTTCCTTAGTCCTAAGATGCCCATGCATAATAACTTAGGCAATAAATCAAATTTAATTTCGATTAAAATAACAAGGTTAGTGATCAAAAGGATACCAATTATGATAGAACGCAAATGGTTACATTGGGTTGCCCTAGTGTGCTGAATATAAGAAAAGGAGATAATGTTAATGGGCCTCCTTTTCAATAATAAATTATTGATCTTTTTGTTATACCTGGAAGAAATTAAATTTAAGATTATTTTTAAAATTACATTGATTCTTTTTATTTCAGGTTATTCGAGAATGTGCCCCGGGTTTTTTTCCCGTTATTATGGTTTGAACAGGTTGTCGTTATGCCCGAAGATATTTCATCAGAACTATATGTTGTCCTTTGGTTGCCTATGATCGGCACGGTCTTGGGATTCGTGATTTGCGGCATAGGGATCTGCCTATTAGCATCTGGAGTCTGGTTGATTTATAAACAATCCCAAAATAAATCAAAAATAGCAAGTCCTAGTAAAAGTAAGTTGAAGAAATAAAATCATTGCATGAAAGCTTTTGGTTTTTTACACTGGTGGTATTTAAGTTTGACTTCTGAATAATTTTAAATTATTAGCAAAGATGTCCTAATAATAACAAGAATATTAAATTTCACATTATTTCAAACATTTTTATATCTATAAAGCTCGATTAAAGTGAGTAGTTTTGTACAGAAACGATAGTTTTATTTATTTTCGTGAACTGGTTTAATTATGATCGGCATTAACAAAACAAGTTTGGGTAGTGAGGGAGTTAGAGAGCTCAAGGGGTGGTTAGTTCAAAATTTAAATTTTAGAAATAATAGCTTAATTTGTTTTTCCAGAACATTGCAAGTGTATTGGTATTATTCTGGTTATTTTCTTATTGAAATTGTAGGATTTATACGAGTTGTGTAAATCTTGTAGCTTTGTAAAATTAATTCCCCATCTGTCTAGATGACAAGTGGAGAAAAAAAAACTTGCGATTCGCAATTTAAAATTCTTGTTGTTATTCTAACATCTTTACACGTGTATATGTATTTCATTTTCGTATTCTAACAAAAATGTATTCTAACACCTCTGCTTATATGTGATATAAATTTTCTGTGTCTGGAATCTTGAAAAGTAGGAGAAATTTTGTCTAAAACCAGCTAGATTTATGCACTGCACATTTCTGGAGTCGTTTTCAAGTGCTGTGGGTCGAAAAATAGATTTCGAGACTGAAGTCTACCAATAGATTTCACCGAAAGCGACTCCAGAAAGAAGGTCAAAACGCGGCGCATTCTGCGGAAAATTTTCTCGATAAAAATGTGCATTTTAGGTAGTTTTAGCAGAAACTTCTCTTTCGATAAATACAAGATATTCAGTTTGTCAAGTTCAAAATGTGATTTTCTGAATCATTCGATTAAATCCAAAAAATCTCTTTTTTCTAATCCATGCAAACTACTCTTTCAAAAATACCAAGTCTCCATCAAAATTAGAAATTCTTCCCTTAAAACATGAATCTTCTAAAAAAAATTGATTTAATTTTGGTGTTGTCCGACTTTACTTATTCAGCCATTGCACTTAAAATAATTCTTGGGCATTATACTTTGTAGCCGGTGGGTTCTTAAGCGAAGCGAAATTTAATAGTTACAAAAAGGTAATCAAATCAAGCTCTTTTAATCCTTAAATTTCAAAATTCCATATTCCCCCCCCCCAGAAACATTTGAAATCTGCCACTGGCTGTAGTTATTCATAATATGAAAATTCTACCATAGTGAATTGATATTATCACTTTATTTGATACTAAAGTACGTTTTTTTGTTTTTTTAATTTAATTTTATTTATTTTTAATGAAATAAAAATTTCCTAGTGAAAATTTGAAGCAACTTCTTTCCGAGCGGAAACTACAACCAGAAAATCAACTAATAGAATTGTATTTGACTTCGTTTTAAGGTATTGTGGATACCGAAAAAATAGTTATGCCTGAATAAGCTAGAGAAACTTAAAACAATTGCATTTCCATGTCTTTGCTTAAATTTTAAAAAATATACATATGTATACTTTATCTCTAAAATTTATTTGGTATCCCAGATAGAAAAAATAAAAACATTTTCTTAAAATATAATTAATATTTAACTTAATTATATTGTCTGTTTATGGGAATTTGGACAAGAAAATTGTCATTTTTTTGTCTGAATTCTGAAGTATATGTAAGCAGCTGCGAAGCCCGCCTTCAACGGGCATCTTGCTGTCCAGAGCTTCTTGATTATTTGAGCCTGAACATTCGTGGGTTTTAAAATAATAATTTAAATTTTCCAATTTTAATAAATTTGACATAAACTATTTGTGTTTTTTAAATGAGTGGCTTCCGACAGCATAAGCGCTTTATAATACAAGATGTAATTAATTAATAAAATAGGACGAACAATGAATATAATTAACATTTTTTAAATAATCGCATGTGATTTTTAAAATCAATACTAAATTCTCTTCTCTTAATAAACGAATTTAAAATATTATGAGATTAAATTTTTAAGTAACAAGATGGAATATAGTTTAAAGTTTTTGTGTAGTTTTTGTAATCTTGATAAACTATTTTTTAAACTGCTTAAGGTTGTTCGGGACAGCTTATCTATCTGGTTGATATTCGAAAAAATCTTTTGTATTTCTGGAGAGTGACAACGTATGCAAACAAATTTTTTAATAAAAAAATTGTTAATAATGAGGTTAATTTCGAATAAAAATCTTTGTTTTGATAATATTAATAAAAAGAATATTGAAATAAATTTTTTCACATTATAAAAACATTTATTTAACACAAAAACGCTTTCAAGAAATAGATTTGGAATTCTACACTAGTGATTTTGTTATATTCTGTTAGCTGCAAATAACTTTTTATTTTTATATTTATGAATAACTAATTAACTGGACTGCAAAATCTATTGAAAAATGTATCATTCGATTCATAAAAGTTGAATTATTGATCTGCATATATTTGTTGAAAATGGTATAATTTGTATAGAAGTTAGAGCTCTTTTAAAAGCTCGGTCCATTTACTTCAAGTTAAAAGGACAATTTTCAATAATTTATTTCTCAGTAATGGGACAGGCGATCAACTTCAAATTTCGTGAATAAATATTTAATACATCAATGATTCGATGGTAAAAATTTGAGAATTTTCTTATAAAAATGATAAACAGTCACGAACCCCCTTAAGTAAACATTTACCATATATGGGTAGTTCAGTGTATGACTAACAAGTGCTTTGCTTATGTAATGGATGCTTAATGCTCTGCTTTTTCGCTTTCTTGCTTGGCTTTCCAGGTATCTGATTAACGCGCAAAACATTCAGATGTCTCCTGAAGAAAAAGGCATCGCTTTGGTATTGTTCCGCTTGTGCTTATCACAAAATCACCAGAATTTTGATAAGGATGCTTCATTTGTGCCACTTCCTCTTCACTACACTTTTTCAAACACTAGGGGAGGACTCACTAAAGTGAAAGTTATAATATAGATTTAGTATAATATAGCTACACAAAGAAGCTATTTAAAAAATGAATACGATGGATTTGTTAATAATTAACGTCATCAATAACATGTATTAAATAAATATTACTTATCGATCTTAAACCATATATAAATAGCTTCGTATTCATTTTTAATATATAATTATTTTCCAAAAATATAGGTTACATAATTACAGATATGTACTTTGTATTCAGAAAAAAATCGGTTTTTCATTATTTATTTCTCAATTTTAGAATTAAAACACTTATATTGTTAAATCAATTTCTCGAAAGTTGTAATTGAAATTATAATTATTAAACTAAATCTCCTTTTTTTCTTTTTTAATTTCTTTTAGAATACTTTCAAAATTAATTATCATTTTAAATGTTTTTAATTTAATTTAATTAAATCATATTTAAACTATTTTTCAGAACAAAGAAGGAAGTTTCTTTAACCTTCGGTGAAAGTGAGCCTCTAGTCCATACAGAATTAATTAAGCCAACAACAGAGACCACTTCTACTAACACGGAATTGGGAACAATACGTATATAGTGCAATTTAAGCGAGATGAACGTATGATCTTGAAAATTAATCTAAAAATGTTATATAGACCAAGTGCAATTTAAAACACTATAGATGAATCTTGACTATCCAAACTTTAATAAAATATTAATAATAATAATCGACCGAGCCTTATCCCAAAAACATCTCAGGGATAGGTCAATATTTCCGGCAGCAATGCTGAGAAAGTGCGTTAAAATCGGATAATAATAATAATCTCATGAATTAATGGAATTAAAATATTCATTAAAATCTCATTCGAATATCAAAAATCAAATAAAAAGAAATAAAATCATAAAATTGATAGTGATTATCTATAATAATTTTAAAAATTATTTATAACATACTTGAATATTATTTTAGTTAGCGTATAAATAATATTCATACATTCATATAAAAACAGATGTACCTCTTCTTATAATCATTTAGCATTTAACTAGCTTTTCAAGTTAAGATGGCTTTAAGACATAAGCTGCTTTCCCCACAAAAATCACAACAAAATGTAATAGGATTGCATTCATATACCGGGGGTGTTTATTCTCAAATGGGCACCATTCTTAAATTTTTTATTAATGGAGCTGCAAAGCCCATTAAATAGGCATAGTAATAGATTTTTGAGGAAATTAGAGTATTGAAAACAGAAAAACAATTGATCATCGAATTTTTAAATTATTTTCAAAAACATATTTTTACCATATTAATTGGAACCCGCTTATATATTATTCTACTTAGCTAAAAAAAATTGATTCTAACCAAAAAGTTATAATATATTATAACGAAAAATTCGGAAATAAAGATAGATTGTGAGATATTTTACAATTCATTTATGGAATACTTGCTCAATCTTTTTTGAACACAAGTTGCTTTCAAAATATTCCTAGTGATGATGGGAATATAATATTGGAGCTCAGCTAACGATTCATAATGATATCTCCAATAATTCAAGAGCTTCTTTAATTAGAAATTTTTGTTATGATGTATTAAGAATTTTTAATTTATAATCAAATTATCTATCAAAGTATAATAAAACATATTGTGTTCAATTAAAATAAAAAATCTTTTGAAAAAATTTAAAAAGTCGATGCTCAATCGTATTTATGTTTTCATACAATTACATTGAAAAATTCTATTACTTTGGCTTTTTAATCGACAAGAGTAACAATGCTAGCAATAATGCGCACTTGAGAATGATTACTCACTATAATATTATAATGTATATCAAATCACCATATTCCAGTAATATGGAGCTACTTTATTTTAATATGAGCTCTTGTATAGTAACTCATCAAGTCGAGGTACATTTGAAAATAAAATTAACATCATAAATCACAAATATTTTAAACCTTAGGTAACTTATATTTAAATTCTTGCCATAAAACTCTTCAGTATTTTTAAACGTTATTTTATAGTTAAATACTAGCCAAAGATGCATTCAAGACTGTAATATGTGATAAGTTTTGAATTCGAAAGATTTCGTTTAATAAATAAAGTTATAACAATATAATTGCCAGGGTAATATTGAGTATATCTTTTCAGATTAATTACTTGATAGTATCGGAAATTAATAATTGATTGATATTTTGTTTAATAGATACCTACTCTGCCTGTCAGGGGTACAATAACTGCTTTACTAATGTTAAAGCGCGCAAAGATTCTACAAAATAATTAAATCTTTTAATTGAATAAATAATAAAAACAATTTTTTTATTAAACAAATTAATTTTTTAGGAGTGAGAAATTATTATTTTTTGTGATTTTTCGGGAAACTCCTTCGTATAGAAATGATAAAACAAATTAATTAATGTTCAAAACATTTTTATTCAAATTTAAAAAAAAAAATATCTGATGAGCCAAACTTTGGCGAAACTAGTCATTTGACCTTTAAATTTGAATAAAAATGTTTTGAACATTGATTAATTTGTTTTATCATTTCTATACGAAGGAGTTTATCCGAAAAATCACAAATAATAATAATTTTTTTATTATTAAGTGCCTCAAAAATAGTAGTTACCCCTCTGAAAAATTTTGTACCTAATTAACTTTTTGAAAAATTATCCATTATAATTTGTGTATTCCTTTGGAAACTTGCATTTTTAGTGATAATATTGAATAATAATTTCCATACAAATGTTTTTTTACCATACGAGTATTTATAGTTGGAATATTGATGCATTCGTGTTCCAATTTAAATTCTCAGTATTAATAAGAAAACTATCTGAAATTTAATGGGAATAGATTAATTGAAACTAATTGAAAATATATTTATATCTATTGATATTTAATTATTTTGTAAACATTAAAAATACCCCTAGTAGCACAATATTTCAAACTATATAGTGACTACATAGTGCCTATATAGATTCTCGAAATCTATATAGACATTATATAGTTACTATATAGTTTGAAACATTGTGTTACTAGGGACAGATAAAAAATACACTTATATAAAATGTATATATAAAATCAGAGATTCTTTCTACCAAACTAGATCACTCTGCATTCTTTTTTTATTGAAATGTTTCCGGGAAGACTGTTTTTAATAATAAGAATGCAAGTTTTCTAAGATCAACGTTCAAATCAATAAAGCCCGGTCCACACAACACATACTTTATATATCGTAAAGATATCTGTACTCAAGGGCGTACCCAGCTTTTTGGGGAGGCCGGACCATGGAATTGTGGATTACAAATAAATTAGCTATAAGAAATTTAGAAAAACTAAATTAACTATATAAGAAAAAAAATGAATAATATCCATTTTCTTTTGATTAGATAATTTTAAATAAATATTTATAGATTTTTTTATATAAATTAAAGTTTTTAAAATTCACTTTGCGTCTAGAGAGGGGCAGCTGCCCTCTGGCCATACATTGGTACACCCCTGTCTGTACCAACTAAAGTCTGCCCGGGACACTCGCCCATATTTTCAAAGCATGTTAGTCAATTTTCGGGTCTCTTTGTAATAAGTCTTGAAAAAATGGAGTAGTTTCGAAGACGTAAACTATAACTTGCAGCTTCTGCTTGTTTTGTTATGAAAACAAAAAATAGAAGAAAAAACGATCCAAATGGTGAAAAAACGGGAAAAATATTCGCATATTAATTTATTAAGTGAAATGACGTGTATAGAAAAAAAATGATTTTAGATTTTATAATCCTTGGCCTTCATTCTAATTTAGATTTTTCTTTTAGTTTTATCGTATACCATAATTATAATGACAGGAAATTTTTAAACGATTTTTTCAATTCTTTGTGGATTCTCTTGAATATCTTCGAACGTTATTCATGTTTTATTACTACAATAATTTCAAATAAAATAGGTACACGTTAAGTGGTTTCACATTTATCCTATTTTCGTTCGCCATACTTCAGGCCTTACGACTACAAATTTCAAATCGCACAAACTTTTGTCTTCGCTACTGAATCTGTGTCGTGTGGACCGGGCATAATAAATAATAAATTGTAATCCTATATTAATATATGCAGTGGACTCCCGTAAAAATCGAATTCGTATAAAATTGGGACTAGTATATAGCGCGATAAACAGTCCCGTATAACGAGTAAGATAAATTTAACATTTTCATATAGCTTCTGATTTTTGAAACTGACAAAGCAGCGGCTTATAGAAAAATAGTGATAAATACACATTTAAATATATAAGAGAAAAATAATTTTATTCAACTTTTAATATGTATGCACCTCAGGATTTAACATTTATTCACTATCGGAAGAAGCATTAATACATGTATATGTATAATGTATATGGTTCCAAACGTGAACGAAAAATTTTAATTAAGACATCGCCGACGGAAGACAAGCAAGGCTGGGCGTGCTTGAAGTTACATAAATTGGTCTGATAATGAATGTCCCGTATAACGCGATTTTCTATTACGCGAAACGTATCCCTCGTATTGTACGGTAGTCCACTGTATTTCAAAATATAAAGAAAGTAAAAGTCAATAATATAATTGAGCACAAAGATGGATGTGCTATTTTTATTGAAACGATGAATATCAACGAGAAAAATCCATCCATATGGAATGGATTAAAAAATATGAAAACGTAAATGTAAAGTGATTTTTTTTCTGTTATTTATTAAAAATGCATGATTTTTCACTTTAATAAATAAGAAATTGAAAAATTTCTTGTTGCCAATAAAATCCACGCCTAACAAGTCAACTTTTTTATTTATTTTTATTTATTGTATATATAAATATATATTAATAATCTGAAATTGAAAACGTTGACTTGTACCTACCTGGGTACCTCTTTGATACCACAAGGCAACCTTTTATTTAATTTTTAATTTATTTTTTTAATCAGAATTATTAATTTATAAAATAAAAAATTATAAAAAAAAAATTATAAAAATAAAAAACATTCCTATTATCGGACTTCCTCAATATAAAGGAAAACGATAAAACAATAAATCATCAAAGATGATAAAAATAGACTAATTAGAAATAAGTTTTATTTTATTCTGAATGCTTAAATATTTATAACACTAACAATATTTAATTCATTTGAAATCATAGGCGCGCATCGCTCACACACTATCATTAAAATCATTCTGGGCGCCTGGTCGATCCGTTGAGGTGTTCAAAAAGTTAGCCCAAGGCTAAGAAAAGTTATTCCGCATTTATTTTAGTCTATTTAAAGATACATATAAACTACTCATTGTATACGACTGTAAAATTTGATATTAAAGTTTTTATGGTTGATTATGAAAGACACTATTATTAAATTATTATATAATTATTTTTCTTGGACAATTTTATTTTTCCAGGTTTATTCCACTTTAGCTTTTCTCTTTTCCAAAGAAATTTGAAGATTTTCAGTTCAATAGAAATTTCAACCAGGGGTCGGCTTCCTTCATTCGGCAGAAGATCCTATAGTTAGCACAAGATTCTCGTAATATCCATTAAATTTATTATATTTATATATATATTGCAATTATTACTTGGAGATTTTTAGAAAAATTTATTATATCGGAAGAGTTTTAAAATGAATATTCCGACAATATCCTTGGGCGAATAATATAAGAGAAGATTGTTTAGGGGGACATTGTATATTATTCTAAGAAAATCACCAGAATATTTACGGAAATTGGGAGATCCAGTAGCGCCACCACGGGGGGGGGGAAGCCTCAAGAATTCAATATTTATCCCAGAATCCACGTTGTCAGTCTAAAAGAGATCTGATCTATATAAAGAGTTTTTTTTGCTAAAATGTTTAATGCTATATGATATTGCAGGGGTGTCCATCTTCTTAACTCTCACTACATTTTAATAAAAGTATACCCGCCCCCCTCCCCGGAAAAGTCCCCCCCCTTCATTACAAATAGAGGAATAACAGTAGGCCTACTCTAAAACTTCTTCCAGATGAAAAGGTATTGCTGTATTTCTGTAACTGTCATTACAACTTTAGGCCTACTAGTTATACACATTGGCGTAGTTAGGGAGTTTTACCTGGGAGAGGTAGCCGGCTAGCTGATTAGCCACCACAAGGTTTCAATTTCGGTTATCCGATTAGTGATCAACTAACTTTTTAGTAGAATTTACAAATTTTGGAAGTAACGAAATAATTTAATGTGAAATACATTAAGTGATGCCTCTTAATAATGGAGTTTCGATTTTTGTAGGGGGTGGAAAATGAGTTTTGTAGGGTGGCACTGCCCTCTTTCCCCCTTTCCCTCCATAACTACGCCCATGGTTATACAGTATATTTTATTTCATTCTAAAGAGTTATAAGAGGTTTTTATTTACATTTTATGGTAATTTTGCAACAATTTTCAACCCCTCCCTCAAGAAATTTCCCTGCTTATTAACCCCCCACCCCTCTGTAAGCACCCCGGGTTACTGTATAAAATGAAAATTTATTTTATTTTTATGTCGGCTAAAATCAAGAGTTCTAGGTTAGTCTGTTAGCAGGGCAGCCGAGTCGTTCGTAGAAAAATGTTCAGAGTGTGTGTGTGTGGAGAGGGCAAAGCTTGGAGATAAATAATTAGCTTATTATTTTAATTTTTGAGTTTTATTTTATTTAGAAATAAAATACACTAAGAAGAAATGTTTAAATACAAAACACATACGGTACATTAAAGATAGTTTAGTGAGGCCTGGCCGAAAGTCAGGGCTGTTCCAGAATTTTTTATTCAATCCCAGAAGGGTGGAGGGGGCAGGTGCACTCTTTTGCCCCCCCCCCCCCCCACCTCACGTTTATGGAAGCCCATGTCTGATATATACAATTTAACCTGATAGTTTGCTTTGAAATTAGGCGGGGAATCCCTCGCTTTTTCCGTTCATTTAAAGAGGTCGCTCTTTAACACAGTACGTCAGATGATCAATAACAAGTCAATAATTTAACTATTATCAAGTGACATAGAGTTATTTTTTAAATATATTAACTTATTTGTTTTATCTTTTTTAGATCTAACTAAAATACAACTTGTTCACTGTTCAACTCTGCAACGATTGGACTGAATTTTCTTCCTTTATTTAATTGACAATTTATTACATTTATTACTAAAATGATTACTGAATTGAAATTATTATTGCTTGGAGCTTTAGTAATGTGAGTATTTTTAAACTGAAATGATTTGAGATATTTTCAAATAAATTATTAACATTTAGTTAAATATTATTTATTGAATGTTTAATTTAAGAAACTTTTTTAAGCATTCAGGTGCAAGATGTTATTGCGTAGGAGGAACGAACCAATTTATTGATTTTGTTGCTGTATCCTTAAATTTATAAGTTTTGCCGAGAGTAGCAGTTATGCCTAATTTATATGTCAAAGATTACTACTTGTGCTTGATGTAATTAGATATCCATTGGTATATAATTTAAAAACATTGGATAAAGTAATAATTAAATTTTTTAATTTATTTTTTTGTATTTTTTTAAATTTTGTCATTTTTTGGATTTTCTATTTTATTCTTATGGTAACTACAATTGATTTTATTGTAATTTACGAAACGTAAGGGGCACGATGAGTCGTGAGTTAGTCGGGCACGTCGGACCAAAAAATAATTGAAAGTAATGGAAGGCGGCCCAGGGGTAGGGAGGAAAGAAAAATTAGCATATCCGAGTAGGGTGTAATTTGTTGGATTCCTTCTTGCCTCGCACCCTTAAACCGACGTGTTCGGAGGATTCTTCCCTCCTTCTTCAGGGTATCAATGCGTCAATGGAGGAGCAAATAAAATGCTTACCCTTTATTTGTTTGCTCGTGACCTTGAAACACAGAGGAGGAGGAAACTCATCCCGAGCAGCTAATTTGAAAAGTGGAAGGTCAATAATCCGCCTTCTGAATATGTGGACCCATAACCATCATTACCTGGACGCCTCTGTACACCGGGTAAAGTTCTAGGATCGTCATATGTCGGAAATTCCGATGCGTTAAAAATGTGCCTATGTACGTCAAGTAAAGGGTATCAGGGGCGGTCGGGGGGGGGATCATAGGTCTTTTTTTTTAATAATTTCAGGCAAAAAGGTCTTATTTTGTAAGATAGTTATATCAGGCCGGGGGGTGATCCACGTTCTAATATTATGTACTACACCCACCCCAACTGCCTAAATATTTCCAAGTACTCAAATATTTTAGTAATTTCAAATATTTCCAAGTATTCAAAATTTTCAAGTACTTAAATCTTTCAGGGACTTAAAAAGTTTCAAATGCTTCAAAATACTCCAAAAGTTGTACGCCACCCAGTCGCGGATCATCGTATCAAACATAACGTCCCCGGTACATGACCCCCCCCCTTCCCCCAAATCAAATGAAAGTCTGGGACCGCCCCTGGTAGGTATAAGGTGCAGATCTTTTGCATAAGTTGAATCAAGCGGGGCACCGCAGTGATTTGCTGCCAAAAGTCAACACCTTTGCTACTCTCGGCAAACTAAATTCTTTCATTTAGAAACTATATAAGGTAGAGGCACCTAATGATGACGGGCGCCTAAGGATGACAATCTACAAGAAAAAAATTAGTTATTTTTTTCATTTTTTCTTGTAGATTGGCGTCCTCAGATTACCTGTGTCAAGCGAACCTCATGCTACCCATCAAATTAATAAAAACATATTCATTTATATAAAAATTTATACATCTGTATTTATTCAAAAAACACTGATGGAGTAATACAGAGCCTGAAGCATTGCCAAAGACGTTATTATCTCCTAAAAACAAAAGAAAATAATTTTCTGTTTTTTCATACCTCAGCGGATACAGAGAATATCACCAAATTAAATACGGGACTGATTAATGCCCAGTGGCGCGTAGCTATCAATTGATGTTGCAAAAATGTTAAATTTTCACTATCCGCCTTAGCCTACCCCCGGATAGTGCTCATGGCCCTGCTGGAGCCATCTCATAACCACAGACCCTTTGCTTATTCTTGCTATGTGATAGCTACATCCTTGTTTTAAAATTTAAAGAATATTAAGTTTGTCATCCCCCTATGGAGAAAATCTTGCTTTGACCAGAAAGGGATGAGTTTTTTTAGAACAACTATATTTATAATTTGTATAAAAACAATGCCATTTCATTAATGTTTTCATTTTGATCCTATCATAGATGTTAATTTCCAAAAAAAGTTATATATAAATACATAACAACATAATCAACGAATAGTTGCTTGAATGAGTCGAATATTTTTAGCAATAAAAAGCGATTCCTATTTACGGCCATTAACCTGGTTGACACTTATCCCGTCAGACACGACATATTATTAAGTGTTGACAGACAAGACCCTTTTAGCATAGGACATTGACAGATAACAGTCACCTTCGTCTACAGGGGAATACATTTTTATTTACTTTTAAGTTTTTATTTATTTTTTTTTATTTTATTATTATTTTTTGTTTTTTTGTTTTTTATTTTGTTTTTTAATAAAGAAAATTCTATACTAGTTTGGTTAACTATTTAAGGCCAGCACCATTAAAAAAAAAATCAATATATTTAAATAACATATAAATAATAAAAATTAAAATATTTGGAACTTATAATAATAAATGGCTAAATGAATTTTTATTTTCGCGATCTTTAAAATAATAATAAAAAAAAATCTTACTTTCATTAGAGAAATAAAATTTTATTTCTCCATAAAATTAAAGAATTTATTCACAAAATACACCCGAGGGGTGAACCGCGACCTAAAGTCGTGTACACCTACCTCCGCTTCCACTCTCGTTTCCAAGTAGAAGACAATTGATGACAATGAGATTAATCCAATGAATTCCAAAGTAATTCCAAATAATTCCAAAGACAGTGTACACCTAATTCCATTCGCGGTTCACCCCTCGGATACACCTATACATCAATTTCTAATGGATCTCCAAAAGAAAGACTGACTTTTCCATAATATTTTAGAGAATTTTTATTTAATTTTTTATTTTCGCGATCTTTAAAATAATAATAAAAAAATAATAATCTTTTCATTAAAGACAAGATAAAAATTGAAAATATTTTTTCCCAAAATCAAACGAATCGCTCTGTTTGTAAATTAATTTGTAATAATTAATAAAATACATTTCCGTACGTATTGGTTTAATTTTTGGAAAATAACTTTCATTCGTCTCAACTCTATAATTATTTTGATATTCAATATATAATAGGATCCATATTTCAGTGGAATGTCGTCGAGATTTAGAATCTTTCGATTTTGCCAAAATTTTTAAAAATGAATTATATTAATTTGACTTCAAAGGCTTGTAGTTGTCACACAACTGAAATAAATTTGATAAGTAATATCGATAAATTATTTTTATTAATTTATATCTAGGTACTAGACAGTTTCGGTCACTACTCATTGACCATCTTCAGTACTAAATATCATTTTAGTTTTTGGAAATAAAAACTATTATTCTTCAGTTCTTTTCAAAGATGTTCCCTAAGGGCACGTTCGTTCATTCATTCCTTCAAACGGATCTATTTTAAAATAATTTTTCGAGATTATTAAATTTATTTCAAATATGTGACAAATATCCCTTGAAATTAATAGAAAAAGTATAAACGAGGGGGTGAACCGCGACCCAATATGCATGTGCCACCTCGCTACCACTTGTAACTCCAAACATTTCCAAGTACTTCCAAATGTTTTAACAATTCCAAATATTTCCAAGTACTTTTAATATTTCAAGTACTTCCAGCTTATTTCAGGTACTTTAAAATATTTTGAAATTTTGCAAATGTTAGTACACTTTCAAATATTTCCAAGTACTTCCAAAGAGGTGTACATATATTTCCAATCGCGGATCACCCCTCGAGTATAAATTACATAGTCAGTTGAATTTTTGATATAATTTTATTTTTCACTATTTTTTGAAAGATCATACCTAAATCGAAAGATTAAATTCTAAAATCAGAAATAAGCTGAATATATCTTAAAAAATTGTTTCGAAATCCATCAATCCTGTTAGAAGAATGATTAAGAAGAAAACAACACCATAATCATGTTGTAAATACCAGAATGATAATTAAACCAAAAATTTCAGGAAATGATATACAACAACAAATCGAAACATCCAAGGACATTAGTTAATCGGGACCAGCTATGAGATCAAGTACATCAGTTTCTCTCAAAATTGGAAACAATACAAAAATTTAATAATGAGTCAAAATGAGTAAAGTTTATCGTGGATGTATTAACGGACTAACCAATTGAAGGTCTTCTCGGAAGTTGGTCCATCAAACATACACCGTTGTTCTACCTTTTTATTCAGCAAACGATGGATGTCTAAAAACAGAATAAGATAAATATTAGTGAATTAGTGAAAAGCTGAAGGATTTTTTTTTTTAATACAAAGAACAAAAATTCATCTAGTAACATTCTATATTACTCGGGTGGCCCTAGTGTTGATTTCATTCTTATTTTTTTTCTCTCTTTTTGAGTTTAAAATTACCTTATACATATTTGTAGAAAATTCATTTTGAACTATATTTTATTTTTGTGTCTATTATGACACCTTCAATAACTCAAGAACGGAAAGTCGTTAAAAAAAAGTTCTGGTGCTAAAATTTCCAATGTGAAGAACTGATTAGACTTTGGACTCTTTAGCTTCAGAACTTCCCGTTCAAATATGCAGAAAATATCTAATAATTTATGGGAGATTTTCACGCATAAACAAACATAATACTGGTTTTTAAATTTACGAAATTAATCAATTTAACCCACTAATAAATACTTTTTTGAAATTAATAGAATTAAAAATTAAAATTATGACCAGTTAAAAAGTAGTAGTATTGAATATACGCCAAATAATAATAATAACTTCTCATTTTGCTTAAAGATTCCTGAAATGTGTAGGAAAATAATTTTCAACCATGATTTGTTTTCTGCCTGTTCCAACAGAATGTACTTTCTAAGACTTTTTTTGAGTTACAATGGGCATCGGAATCAAGACATATAAAATATGCTTGAAAACAATTTTCCTCCACGTTTCAGATATCTTTGAAATACAAAAAAAAAATTTGTTGAATATTCTTTAATCATTATACTCAGACGGCTCAGAAACTCCGAAATTTAAACTTTTTATTTTTTAATTAGTTACTATATTAAGACACGGGAAATCGCTATTGGATATTTTAGAGGCAGAAGTAGGAAATAAAAGATGAAGGGTAAGTCCTAGATTGGAATACATTTCCCCCTCATAATGAAAGAAAAGAATTTTTGGGACTTGAAGAAAAGTGAAAGAGTTGGTTGGCATGGGTTAGAGTTGAGTGGAAGCAGTAGTTGCATCAAACCAGTTTTAGGATTGTATAGTTGATGATGATCAATTTAAATGACCGAGCTGTGCTCGCTGGGGGTACCGGGTGAACTTTCTAAGTGTTTTGCTATTAGACGTAAGGAATTCTAAAAACTCCAAAATCAAACTGACCATCAAAGTTTCCTCATATAAATTTTTAAAGAATATATAACTTTAAAAAGCTATTATTATTGTGAGGACGGGGAATTTTATTCTTAGTTCAATCCACACAAGCTAATTTAAAAAAGAAATACCCATTTAAATATAAATGCTTTTAAGTATATTTTCGTTAGACTCAATGTATTCTGTAGTGAACATTTTAAATAGTAATAGATATAAGAAAAACAAATTAAAAAGCTAGTATCAAAATAATATGTTATTAGATATGTTTAATTTATATGTCTGAACTCCTTGGGAGGAGAATCTAAGTTCCAAAAACTAGTGTTGAATTTTGAAAAATATAAAACTTCAAAATTCAACCTCACTGGAATTATGGATCTCCTCAATATTAATTTATTTAAGAAAATGCTACTGAATTTTGAAAAGTTATATTTTTTAAAATTCGAAAACAATTGATTAGTTTTAAATAATAGTATTTTTTTTAATTTTCTTATTTCCAAAATTTTAAATCTTAAATATATTGCTACAGACGTGCACAGTGAAACACATAATCATCAAAGGCTGAAATTGGTTTTATTGGATTCAAGAGAGCTTGAAGCTTATAATTCCGTTGATTGAAAACTCAAAATTGTATTTTCGAAACGATCACAAAACTTCTATTTACTATCTAAAGATTTAGGTAAATTATTGTCAAAATTATATTATATTAAAAAAAAATTATAAAATATTTAAAATGTTGTATTATTTTTAAATTTAATTAATTAATTTTTAAGAATCAATTATTCTGATTTACTTATTTTATATTTCATTTTTAAGAGATGGCAGCTAAAAATTTAAAACCAACGGCTCCGTGGAATTCTTGGTTCCCAGATTTGGCCAACGTTACCTGGGCCCATGCAGTCAACTCGGAAAAACTTCTTAAGCAATGCATACTCGGTGAAATTAAGTGATATGGGACGCTCAAAGCTAAAGTTGATCAAGCCCAAAATTTAAATAAATAAGTTGGCCGTGGATTCTTGATCCTTAAAGATGGATTCTTCCCACAATAGTACAACCTTCAATTCTTCAAGTTTGGGACCCACATTCACCTCCAATTTCAACCCATATGTCTTAAATGTGATGCACCTCCTGTGGGTTTTTATCTTCTCTTAACAAAAATCAAGTGATATGGCCGTATCACGTGACTTATCCATATCTCTGCCCACTCTCGTACATTTATATATGATTTTATTTCTATTATATTGTATACATCTATAAATTAAACAACAAATAAACATTAATAATTGTAATCTTGCAGAAAAAACATTATGTTTTGGCTATGTTTTTTCAACATATCTCAAAAAAAAGTTAAAACTATTTTGATAAAAGAAAATCAAGTGAAATAATATAATAAACGATGTAAAAAAAAGAAGATATTTTAAGAGACATTAATTATTTTTAAAAAATGTGAAGAACAAACGTCAAATGTGGCTTTTCCAATTTTAACTAAAGTATATTCAGCTCTAATCTCATTATAAAACAACTAAATATAAAATATGGTTTTGATATTTTTATTTTTTTGAACTAAAGCACACACAAATATTGACTGTCTCACAGACAAAATAATTAAATTCTTAAATTATCATATTTCCCGAGGGGTGAACCGCGATTGGAATTAGGTGTACACCTTTGGAATTACTTTGGAATTCATTAGATAATCTATTGTCTTCTACTTGGAAATGAAAGTGGAAGTGGAAGTAGGTGTACACGATTTTAGGTTGCTGTTCACCCCCTCGATATTTCACAAGTTCACTTAACGCCATGATATGACTCACTTTTTTTTATCATAGTAGTTTTGGCTGTTTTTGAGATATCTCTAAAAAAACAAAGCAAAAAAACTATTTTTTCTTCAGTAAAAATGTCTTAAAATAGAAGAGAATGCAAGCTAAATTGAATTCCTCTACGATGATACCTAATTTTTAACTTTTTAATGCTTTTAAGCTAATTCCGCAGTTGGTTATATAAAGATAATACAACTTCTAATTTTTCACTAGTTCATTTCTAAAGGGTTTTGCCATATATTAAAATAAATAAATAAATTTGGCCTATAAAGTAAAGAAAATTTTTTGAAAAATGTTTTTTTTTTGGAACTTTTTCAAAAAATGTTCTTTACTTTATTTAATATGAAGAACCTACACCATTCTCCCTTAACAAAATTTGCCTACACTACATAAGAAACATTCCAGAATCGATAAGGATAAAGTTCATAATATTTAATTTCTAAATTACATTACTTCTTAATTTTTTCCTTTTGTGTTCCCAGATCATAATATTTATTCAAACTAGTCTTCCTATAGTAAATATAACAAGTCTCAAGTCTATATATACCCCGACACATATCTAGCAAACTAGAGTTTTTTTATAACAACGTTTCATGAGCGTTAGTTCTTTCTGTTTTGGTTGACATTCCTTGAACAAAATTCTTCATAAGATTTGTTTTAATATTTCAAAATTGAATTGTTATGGAGGGGGGGGGGGTGTCTAAATATTCTAAATTATTTAGGTGTCCTTGAGGGGTAAAAGATTAAAAACCATTGCCCTATGTTATAATATCTCCTGGAGGGTTCGAATTTTGCATATTTTTATCGCCAAACCATCAGCTTGGAAAATAGGCAAAATTAGATTTCAGAGTCAAAGAGATGCTTAATGGGGTTAATGGACTCCCCTCCCCCTGAATTTTCTCTTAAAATAATTCCCTAATTAACAAATAATTATAAAATTCGTAAAGGCAACAAAAACTAATAATAATTGTTTTTTATTTAAAAAAATTGATCAATTGATACTTCATTTATGAAGAGTTTTGTTCAAGGATCATGCACAGAAATGAATAATCAAGATGCGACAGGCTTCACAAAGAAATAACAAAAAGGTACCAGTTTTAATGTCTTTTATCTCATTATGATATTTGAACTTTATCAACATTGGCTTTGAACTTTGAACGCCTCAGATGTTATATATAATAACTTGCTTTTAACTAAAATAGTTCAATTAATTTTTTTTTTTTTTTAGGAGATGTGCGAATGATTGAAGCTGATGTTATAATAGGTGACTGGATTGGTCCAGGGGGAATAATCCTGAAATTACACCGCAATTATGGCTCATCCCCCTTTGCTTGTTTCGGATCTTTCATTGGAACAAATGGTTCAAAGCATTAGTGCTCAAAGTAAAGCAGGACTTAAATTGGATTTTAAGTCTTTTGATGCTGCTGAAACTGCAAAATCGCTCATTAAAATCTATCATCCAGAGGTTAGAACAGATTTATATTTTAAGAAATATTTTTTTCTTTTATTTAACTTTCGGTACACTTTACTTTACCATACAGGGTATGGATCAAGTTATTGTAATCGTGCATGAAAAAAGTGGTTTTTCCTTCTTTTTTTCGAGAAGATCTCAAAAACGGCTGCAAACTAACACGATTGAGAAAAATTGAGGCGAAACCACTGGCATTTTCGCTCTGCAAAAAGCTCTAATCGAGCCCAACCCATTCCTAAGGGGACGAGGACCTCTCTACGATATGCAATCGTAAAAATATTTTCCCTCTAAAATCTACGATTGGATCACTTATAGTAAGTTGAACTATTAATATTATGAGGTCTGGGTTGATTTTTGAAATAATTTCCATCTTTTTTTTTCTAAAAAAGACACTCAAAAAGATGCTTCAAATCTTTGCTTTTATCAATAATTATATTTCAAATAAGCAAAAAAATGCAGATCACCTACAAGGGATTAATTCCTGGAATGATTAACTATTGTATTTTCGTTAAAAACACGTAGGTTGTGCAGAAATTTTGAGAAAATTGGCTCACTGGAGGCTGCGCAAATTCGATACCAGATTCCAAAAATACCCAACATATAGACATACAGAATATCTAAGTTAATTAAAAGCATGTGAAGATATTTTCAACCTTTATTTTCTAATCTGCCATGATTGTTTGTTTTCAGTTGTATACGCCAGGGCCTTTAATGCTGAATGCAGATATTTTGCCTGGACCAGGCTATGACGAAAGCAATTTCACCGGACTTGATGCCAAAAACTTCATCACTCTTTTTAAGGAGCTCCCTCAAACGGTCGTTCTCGCTTGGTTGGACAACTAACAACGAAGGTGGCGATTTTGAAAGCGGCTACAGAGATAAGCATATACATCAAATGATTCAGCTTATAAAGGAAGAAAATGTAATAATCAAAAAAAATGTCTAATCTAATTTATTAAATTTACTCAAATAAGTAGATGAATAAGGTCAATTTAATCAAAGATCTTAGTAGATAATGCAATTGGATGTTGATGAAAGCAGTCCACGGTGGTTGTAAAAAATAAGACTATAGAGGTTTTATTATTTTACATTTATTTGTTAAACCGACGTTTCGGAGATTTATTCTCTCCTTCTTCAGGGTAACAAAAAGTCAATGAGAAGTAGTTCAAATCATTTGACTTTTGTTACCCTGAAGAAGGAGAGAATAAATCTCCGAAACGTCGGTTTAATAAATAAATGTAAAATAATAAAACCTCTATAGTCTTATATTTTTACAACCACCGTGGACTGCTTTCATCAACATCCAATTGCATATTTATACCAGTCCGTCTCCTAAAGAAAAACTCTATCAATTAGTAGATAATTATCTCTCTTCAACGTCGTAATCCTCTTTACAGAGGAGTCGTGACCCTCATTTCTTCCATATTCTAAGAGCCCTAGTCTTCTTAATTGCAGCCCGCCAGGGTGGTCTGTTTCTGGCCATGGCCGTTGCATGGAGCCTAATACCAAGTTATAATTATAGTTTACATAATTATCTACTAAGATCTTTGATTAAATTGACCTTATTCATCTACTTATATGATTAAAATATAGGCGATATGAAAGCCCGGAGTGGTTGTTTAAAATATTTGAAAAAATTCCCATCTATTTTTCAAAAATAAAACACAAATGTCCCGTCGCTAAAGAATGTGTCACTCTCAGACAAAATTTTTAAATCTACCCCATACCGAGTTTGTAACATTTTTAATTTTCCTTGAATTGGAGGATGGCGGTCAGCTGATATATGGAAGGCATTGGGAAACCACTATATCACGAATCCCTAGAATACACAACATGATGGTGTCTCTTCGGGTAAAATTTTCTGGAGATAAGCTAGTCTCCTGTATGTATCAAAAAATTTAGTCTAATTCTACTTAAACAATCTTTATAGGGATACCTCACACCCCATGATAATGAAAAAATATTTTTTATTTAACCTTTCCCAAAATAACCATTGGATTAAAACAGAGATTCTCAGCCTGGGTTCCACAAAGGGAGGTTTGGGGTTCCGCGGTTAGAGGCCAATGAAAGAAAAAATAGAAAAACAAAAATAATAGTTAGTAGTATCACCCCTCAAAAAATTTGTGATGTAAAGAAAAAAAATACTAAATTTAGAGTATAAGTATTACCTTATAGTCAAATAAAATCATTGATATTTAAGAATGCGATGAACATCACTAATATTGTCTCAGTGATACCATTTTTGTTGGTCTAAAGTTCCTTAACTCTTCTTATAATACAACGATTACGTTACATTAGTAACAAAATAAAAACATAATTTAAATTGTTTTATTATTATTTTGTTATTAATGACGTTTGAAATAATATTCCTTTTCAAATAGATGAGAATGTTATATATGAGTATACATTGAATATGTAAAAAAACCTGTCCGATCCGAAAGGGGCATATAGGTATCCCAATGACATTACCAAAAAAATTTAATAATAATATTATTCATGAAAATAAAAAATGTTAGCTATTGTGATTTAAAATGCACGTTTTTTGTACCCAATCTCCCCCAAAAATATAACCAATTTTTAAAAATGTTGCCAACACCATTATCAGCGGTACATCTAATGAATTTGTATCTGATAACAGGGATATTATTTAACTAATGATCTTACCACCAATAGCAGCGGCCGCTCATGCTCATGGCGACAGACAGCCGGACACGACCGCTGGATGATATCCGTGAGATCGTTGCGTCGTTTGCATGGTGAGTATTATCACCCATGCTATAATTGGGCGGCTCGATTCGACTGGAAACGAACAATTCGGACATTCAGATCTGGAGACAAGCATAACCAACGACACCACACCCTATATGAACACGCAACCTACAACCTGCACTCAACAGATTATTGGGGACACATCGACTTGATGGGGGGCCGCACAAAGCGCACCACGGCCTCACCTCCCCGGGGCCTAACAATACCTATATTAAGATAAGATATCATTATATTTCCTACAGAGCAAAATGAAAAATTAAATTACACGGGGGTCGGCACATCTGGAGCAGTGAGTTGAAATTCAATTGGGGAGCTCAAATGCAAATTTAATTTTCATTTATCTTGTGTTTATATATATTTTTTTGATTTTACGTTTCTGATTTCCCCAATTGGATGCTCTGTTGTGATGCGTGTTGACCTCAGTAATTTAGTACAACACCATTACCTCTATTGAAGGAAATATAATGATATCTATCTGTATAGGTAAGACCATTGGTTAAATATTATCTTTGTTAATTTGTGATATACCTGATAATTATGAAATGTAATGTGATATATTGTTAAATGTTTTTATAGACTGAGAGGATGGCACATTGAGTTAATGCCGGAAACGTCTCTGTTTCAAATAAAATT
Source organism: Forficula auricularia (assembly GCA_024734495.1). Lineage (NCBI taxonomy): Eukaryota > Metazoa > Arthropoda > Insecta > Dermaptera > Forficulidae > Forficula > Forficula auricularia. The sequence goes on from JALMQS010000099.1 coordinate 101,749,140, forward strand.
AAATTATAAACCTGATAAAAAATTTTATTGAAAAGAAAAATAACCCATCATTCTATAAGGACTCGATCTTACAATGTGATTCAAAAACCTCGTTCTGATTATAAAAAAAAAAAAATATTCTAAAGTTCTTCCAAAACTTAAGTGACTTACTTTTTTAATTATTTTTAGATTGAGAGGTTTTTTAGTCACAAACTAATAAAATACAATAATTTCAGTTAATTATTATTATTATTTATTAACAGGAATAGCAGGGAATTGGACAAAAATAAAAAACAGAGTTTTTTTGTTGAAGATGGGCCGGACGTTTCGAATCGATTGATTTCGACTTCCTCGAGTGGCTCATTCTATCACTCTTTGATCAAAAGTACACTTCCACTACGCGACGAAACATCCTTTAATCCTTTTTGTTTAAGCTTATTACATTGTTGGATCATTTGCCCCCAGTACTCAAGAATCTTGAACTTTTACACCCGGAGCAATCAAAAATTAAAACACTAATCCAAAAATTATCACAAAAAGGCTCTTTAAATAATGTCAACATATTTTTTGTGATGAAATTTTGATTAAAAATTTTATTTTTGATTGTTTCAATTGACAAAAGTTCAGATTTCTTGGTATGATATTTCCAATATTATAGTTAAATAAAGTTAGGATGGGGTGATGGAGTTATCTTTGACAAAGGAGATGAGATGAACCACTGAAAGTCGAGGAACGTGACCATATTGTCGTGACA
>JALMQS010000099.1:101749972-101801968 GCA_024734495.1 Forficula auricularia
AAAAAATTTAATAATAATATTATTCATGAAAATAAAAATGTTAGCTATTGTAATTTAAAATGCACGTTTTTTGTACCATTCTCCAAAAATATAATCAATTTTTAAAATGTGCCAACACCATTATCAGCGGCGGTATGTTATATATTTATTTGGAAGGCTATAAAGTACTGATGTTGATATTTTGAAGAAAAATTAAATATCTCATATTTTAGTGCTAGGTTCTCAAATATATGCAGCGCTCTATAAAGGTTGAGAAACACTGGATTAAAATTTATACCATTTTTGATTTTGGGGAAAAATGATAAATAATATAGACTTCATTCAAGCTGTAACTTATTTGGTTTACGACAACATTGCTTAGTCGAGACGGACAGACATTGTAACGACACTAAAAAGATACTGTTTTATTTTTTTAAACGTTACCCTAAAAATCATCCTTAACATCGGGTCAGTAGTTAACAATCTCTTGTGTTTCTTGAAAAAATATATTAGTTTCTAGACAAAAAAAATGTCTTTCAATTACTATTAATCTATTTTTTAATAAAAATAATTTATTAAATTACGCATTAAAATTTATTGCGATATATATATAATTGATTAAATTATATCTAATATAGGTTGTAAGATGGTTAGGATAATTTAAGCTGTGTATCAGTCAACATTTGGAAATTTTTTTAATAGTTAATTCCAAATATTTCGTAGGCATATGAGCATGGCACTTTTTTATCATTCATCCTACCAATATATCAGCTCTCTAAAAGAATACAAAAGAATTAATCATAACAGGAAAGCAACAATTCAAACAAAATATTCCAGACAACAGTCGAAAATATACTTGACAGCTTAAATTATTCTAACACCTCAAACCTTAAATAATAAAGTAAGTAGCAAGTCACTGTTAATAATTATACAGTGGGTGGCCAAATTATTATACTCAAATAGTTTTTATCAAGTAAATTTATTTTATTCAAACTTTTCAAAAAAAGATCAGAAATAACCCTTTTGGACTGGCCTAGCAACACGCCAGACCCCAACCCAATCGAAAATGTATGGGAGGCCCTAAAAAAAGAAATTTGCAAAGATAAAATAATTACTAACAAAAGGGACTTGATAGAAAATGTTATTAAAGTATGACACAATACACATGCACTTCAAGAAATAGCCAAAAAATGGATTGCCAGCATTGCCGCAGCGCATACCAAATGTGATTGCTCGAAAGGGAGGATTCACTAAATATTGAAATTGTATTTGTATTATTGAATTTGTATTGTCCTAAGCTAATAAACCTAGAAAGATAACAATTAAACGATATTATGAGTTTAATAGTAAGCTAAACCTTTAATTAAAAACGTATGAAAGATATAATTTTTCAAATGAGTATAATAATTTGGTCACCCAGTGTATTTATTATTCTTTTTTTAATTTTTTTTTAATTTCTCTTCCTGTCTATTTTTATTTTAGGTGAACCCAACTTTTGTGACCTTTGCAGTTCGGGCATACTTATTCAGTATCAACCCATCATCGTTTTTGCCTTTGTTGGGCCAAGTCCAGAATTCAACAATAACCATATGGCATGCTAATAGCGACAAAATCGATGACCATGTAATCCAAAATCTAGCTATGGGTATCAACCTATGCGGTGTCAATCGCTTCTTTATAGATATCCCAGAAAACATAAAGGAACGACTTGTTCCATTATTGATACAATAAAGCAAATCTCTTGGTACACGATGAATGGAAACATTACAGAGTGTTTCAAAAACATAGACCTGATTTCAAACCACCACTAAATGTAACTCTTACTAATTGAAAATGCGGGTATTAGAGTTTTAAAGAACCTGTTAAATGCCTCACCGGGGGTATCAACAGCCTCTAACCTTAGTGATTCGCAAAACAGGGCGTTTTGTCTTCTGGATGTCAATAGCAGGGGGTGCACATCTGCACATAGAGGTGAGAGCATTTATAAAATGGTTATTAAAATTTGATGACTCACTAAACTGACTGAAATTTTTTATATAATTGTAACATGTTGCCATCATGAAATATAGTGGTGTGAAATCGATTGAATCTTTTTGATACACTCTGTTACTTTAATGTAGTGCTTCTTAAACTATGGTTCGCAACCCCATGAGAGTTGAGTAACTGAATTTTGGGGTCGTGGAATATGGGGCAACAATGAACAATAAAAAAATTATCATGCCCAGTGGCCAAAAATTATTTCAAAATAGTTTCAGTCGTTTTTGAGATATTTCGAAAAAACGAAGCAAAAAACACTTTTTTCATTCACGATTACAATACTTGACCATACCCTGTATGGTAAAGTAAAAATTAAAGTGTAGTAAATTCGAGGTATATATCTGTCATTGAATTTCAAATAATATGTGAAATACCCATTTTATTTTATATTATATATTCATATATACGAAACGACATTCTCAGCATTGGCAATTATAAAATAAAAATACTGATCAAATTTGAAAAATGTTAAAGGTAGTTTTAATAAATGATAAAATTATTATAATAGCTATGTTTACTAAAGATATGCTTCAAAATAAATGTATGTATGATTTGCTAGAAAAAATGATGGTTTATAATACCATATAATATCTATATACCTACAGATAAATGGGGTCGCAAAAATTTTCTCTTTCAAAATGGGGTCGTGAATGAAAAAAGTTTAAGAAGCGCTGGTTTAATGCTTTAATTAATATAATGGTGTCTCCTCTCCCCTATAACCATAGTGCATGTACTATATATGTATAAATGTAAATCCAAAAAAATTTTATACAAAATTTCTTTTAAAATTTAAATTATTATTACTTTTATTCCAAAATTTTTCCATTTTTAATATATTTACATTATTTTAAAAAAATTCTGATTTTATTTTTTGGAACAAAATTTCTTTTAAAATTTAATTTATTATTATTTTTATTCCAATATTTTTCTATTTTTAATATATTTACATTATTTTAAAAAAATTCTGATTTCATTTTTTAGAACAAAATTGGCTCTGCATTATGGATTATTCCAAGCAGGCTAATTTCCCCCTACCCCTTGCATGTACTATATATGTATAAATGTAAATCTATAAAAATTTTATATAAAATATCTTTGAAAATTACTTTTATTTCATTATTTTTATATATTTAATATACCTATATTATTTAAAAAAAATATCTATATATCTATGATTTTCTATTTTATTTTTATTATTATTTTTTTTCTATTCTCTGGCTAATTCTCTGAGTAGCATCTCCGCATCGTGAAATATAGTAGTTTGAAATTGGGTGCAACTTTTTGAAACACCCTGTTACTTGAATGCTTTAATTAATATATTTTTGTCTTCCCCCTACACCTGATATTATCTTGCATGTAGTTTACTATATTATATACGAGTATGAATAAATATAAATCCATCAACATTTTATATAAAACATATATTAAAATTTCATTTCATTTACTCTTATTCCAATATTTTTATATTTTTGATATTCCTACATAATTTAAAAAAAAATCCAATTTATTTTTCTAACAAAAACGTCTTTGCATTAGGGATTATTCCAAGCTAGTCTCGATCCTTTTTGCAAGTATGAAAGAGATTCAGGTGAAACTTCCCGGACATTCAAACATTCCGTTATTACATTAGTTTCTAAAATGTTAAGTCGATTTTTTTTTATAAGTTAAAATAAGAGAAGGGGCAGCCGGGAAAATAAAAATTAAATTTTCTATTGTCGTCAATTCGATTAAGCAATTAATCTTCATCAGAACCTATACTATATACATAAAACAAGAACATCAAATCAACACCAATAAGGGTGGTCAATTTTTAATACATTGATATAACTTACAAAAAAATGGTCATTTTTTTATAACTTCTTGTTGCAAATATCTATAGAAACAGTAGACCATCACAGTTAATTATATTCCAAAACTCGCAAATAAAATAAAATTTTGTAAACTATACTATACTATTGTTATAAAAAATAGCCTTTGTGCCTAATATTCTTTGTAATTAATATGAATGTATTAAAAATTCACCGCTTTTATTGATGTTGAAATGTTCTCGTTTAATGTATAGGTCCTGATGAAGTTTAAATGCTTATTCAAAACAAAAATTGAATTTTCATTTGTCTGGCTGCCTATCCTCTTCTTTTAACTTATAATAATACAGCCAGGTCTTCATTTTAATTTTATATATTTTTCACAACGCAGAATATATAATCAATTATTGAAGCTTTCATTGTATCCCTGGATTTGTTTTTTATTATTATGCAATTGATAGATATATAAATAAATATATATATATATATATAGTATATTATTTTTGTACAATTGGTATATTTATTATTATTATGTAATTAATAATATACACATATAGAATATTATTTTATATCATGTATAATAAAAATATAATATTTATCGATTATTGGAACATTTGTTGTTTCGCTAATTTTGTTATTTTATTATTATATTAATATATGCATTATTATTGACTCTTTAAAACAATTATTATTATTATTATTATGTAATTGATCTATATATATATATATATGTATATACATAAATATATATATAATTCAATATGATATTATATATAATAAAAATATTGTAGTAGAAAGCAAAAATGTTTTTTATTTCTTGATTAGATAAGCACTAATGCCTTTCTTTAATTCACTATAAGTAAATGTGTTCTAATTAAATATTATTGGCAAAAAACTGAGGCGCTAGTTAACGGGAACTAAAACCATTATTCTTATGGGAAAATAGATTTTGTTTCCCGATAACTTTATACCAATAGATGTCAGGAAGTGATAATTAATATAATTTTTCGTGTAATTATTAACTCTAAATATTTATCTCTCGAAGAGATGCCATCTTGTTTTTCGCTAATTATGATATACCTTTAAAAGAATTACGTTTTTAATTCGATTTTTCCGAATAATATATATTTTTGATTTATTCTTATATAATAATTTAGAAAATACGAAGAATAATTTGTATCTCAAAAAAAGGAATAATATTCGATTTTTGCTACTAGGCATATAACGATTCTTATTTTTTAATTTTCTGTATTTTTCATTAGGAAGTTATGAATCTAGAAAACTAAAAAACTAAAGAGTTCTTCGTTTTGGAAATACACATTTTATATTTGTTCTTGAGTTTTTGTGTGTATTGGAATTCAGAGAGTCAAAGAGACATAAAAAAAATTATGATTGTGTGGAAATTAATTTTTTTTTTCAAAAATGTCAAATCACAAATAGATAAAGAAATTGAAAATGTTTTAGTGAAATCATCAGTGGCAGCCCGCCAAGATTCTCTTGGCACCAGTAGAGTAATACAAATTCGTCCATAAAACATAATAAATACACGTAGCAGCAGGGCTCGAAATAAAATATTTCATGAACCATGTTTGCTCCATTCTAATTCTAATGTATTACAAGAATAACGATAACACAGGTCTACAAAATTTGACTTAGAAAAGCTGCTCGTATTATTGAGAAATACTTTTCTAATTCCTACACTCAAATACAATAGAAATTGGTATCTAAAATAATTCTATCACATCACATAGTGGCACATTTTGAAATTTTCAATTATTTCTCTCTTTAAACCCTCCTCCATAACTTACTTAAAACTTAAGATTTTAGTATTTTCTTTTTTTAGTTTTTAATGTGCCGAGAATTAGATGTTTTTAAAAAATATCTTATTAAAACAATATAGAAGTATTTTTACAGGCCAAAAATAGGGTGAGCCACTTAGGGCCGGCTATATGTCGCTAAGTAAATGCTTTTTACAAGTGACAAAGGGTAGATGGTAAATGGATGGACTGGGATGGCCAATCAGATGACTGAAAGTGCCTGTCATCTGATTGGCCATCCCAGTCCCTCCATTTACCATCTACCCTTTGTCACTTGTAAAAAGCATTTACTTTGTGACATACAACCGGCCCTAAGACACATTTAGCCTCATTAATTCTGACAAATCGTGATCTGAAACGAAAAAATAAATCTAATTACCGATTCGGCAGCTAAAAATGTATAAGAATCACATTAACTTATTCAAACAACTTTTTCTTGGCAGACCTGTCTTATTTATTAAGATTCAAATTATGAGGTTTCATTTAAAATGTTTAAAAATAACTAATTCGCAGAGTATTTCCCAATTTAAGAATAAAAAACCAAAAAAATTCTTACAATTTGAAGATCTGGATGACGCTTCAAACGCAGAACAGGAACGTAACAGGAACGTAAACGGTAAACGGACACTGCACGAAGAATTGATCTGAAAAAAGAAAAAAAAATGAATTAATTAATTAGTTTCCCTTATTTTACATACATTAGTAATGCATCGGATATTTTTATAAAATGGACCACCCATAGGGAAATTAAAAAATTAATTAAAATCTACAATCTATGAATCCATCTTCAAATTATTAGAGATATAGTTAAAGTAAATTCTAACCGTTGATTTGTTGAAATCTTAACAACGTAGAGGAAAAAATAGACAATTTCAGCTAATTGACTAATTTCACCATTAATCTTTATTGTTTTATATGGCATTTTGTGTTCAACCTCTGAATCAATTTTCATTTGATTGATTTAGACACAGTCAATTCAAATTTAGCTTTGTTAAAATTCTATTTTATCTGTTGAAAGCAATGATTTGAGTTCACTAAAGCAATGTAAATATGATTCCAAAACTTAAATAAAAGAAGGCTATTATTTATTCTCGACTAGGGGATTCGCTCTGTAACGACGAAAAAAATCATCTTATTAAGGGTAAAGTTTTGTGAGACAATGTGATCGGAAATGCAAAAAATATATTTATTTCAGCAGCCAAAAATGTATAAGAGTCGCATAAAATTATTCAAGAACTTATTGGTGAGACGGTGGGTGAGTACCTTACAATTTTAACATCTGTAATTAGCAGGCAATTAATGGTTTGTGAATCTACTAACTCGCTGTTATTCTGATTCCGCAGTTTTTATTGAGGAAGAGGTGCCGTAATGCTCTCGAAATATTTGGATTAACCACTTGAATTAATAAAAGAAATTGGCACGTTCTGATGTGGCCATCCACTTTACTTTACCATACACCCTGCCCCCTCTCATATATTTAATAAAATTATTTATAATCATGTAGGGAGGTTAGTTTTTGCATTTTTAGACTACTGGGGGACCACTGATTATGTTTACAAAATTTGGTTGAGTTTGGTACAAGAGCCTAGAATTTCATCCCCCCCCCTATTTTGGGCGGTTAGTTTTTGCATTTTTAATATTCTGGGGCCCGCTGATTAGTAAAACAAAATTTTGTTGAGTTTTGTACAAGTGCCTAGATTTTCATCCCCCCCCACCCCTCCCCCATTTTGCATTTTTAGACTTCTAGCGGTCTGCTGATTATGTATACAAAATTTGGTTTAATTTGGTCCAAGGGCATAGATTTTCATTTTTTGACTCTCACCCCCATTTTGGGCGGTTAGTTTTTGCATTTTTGGACTTCTAGGGGCACACTGATTATCTATACAAAATATGGTTGAGTTTGCTCAAATGGCCTAGATTTTTATTTTTTGACCACCTCCCGCCTAATTTTGGCCCCAGAAAAAAATATGTTCCTTATTATAGGTTCATTTTATAGTATATTTCATTTTTCTTGTTTTTTTTAGTTTTAAAATATTACAATTTTACTTTTTAACCACCACCACCCCTTAATTTTGGGTCGATATGCACCAAAATCTAATCAGCTCTTAATCTCAATGCACCAAAACTAATTGTGAAATGTGGTTTTGATATTCACACTAGCTTGTGAGCTAGCTCGTCCACAAAAATTTGATAACCCAGAGAATAACGGACAACCAGACAACCAGACGGACAGACTAACAGACATTTTGACAAAACAATTATTATCTCAAAAAATATAATTTTTTCGATGTTCACTTATTAGAGCTTTTTTGTCGAGCAAAATGCCATGGTTTCGATCAATTTTTCTAATCAAAATAGTCTCAAAAATTTCTTCTACCTCACCTTTAGAAGATCAAACAATATCGATATGACGCAACGGAGAAACTTGGAGCAGACACTATACGAAGAATTGATCTGAAAAAAGAAAGGAAAAAAATATTTAATGAATTGGTGTCTTATTTTACATACATTAGTAATGCATGCATGGGATATTTTTACGAAATGGACCACCCATACGGCGGAACATTCTTAGGCCAGGGAGGGTCAAGACTTGACAAGTGATGTAGGCCTACCGGGAGTCTGGTTTACAAAATTTGGTTGATTTTGGTACAAGAGACTAGAATTCCACCCCCCCCTTATTTTGGGCGGTTAGTTTTTGCATTTTTAATTTTCTAGGGCCCACTGATTATGTATACAAAATTTGGTTTAGTTTGCTCAAATGGCCTAGATTTTCATTTTTTGACCCCCTCCCTCCTCCCTAATTTTGGCGCCAGAAAAAAAATATGTTAGTTATTATAGGTTTATTTTATAGTATATTTCATTTTTTTTTGTTTTTTTAGTTTGAAAATATTATAATTTTAATTTTGAATTGAATGAATTGGTGTGTTATCTTACATACATTAGTAATGAATGCATGGGATATTTTTACAAAATCCTATTTTGGGCGTTTAGTTTTTGCATTTTTAATTTTCTGGAATGCCTGGGATATTTTTAGCAAATGGACCACCCATAGGGAAGCACGGCGGAACGTTCTTAGGCCAGAGGGTTGCTTGAGTTTAGGTACAAAAGGTAATAAAATAAAACGAAATTAATTATCAATATATACTTGTATTATTTTTAGCAAATATGAGTAATAAACTTATGTAACTAGGAAAACAAAACCTTTGTTCATCAAACAAAAGAATTAATTAAGAAACTACCGGTAATCGGTAAATAAATTTAATCACAAATCTTCGAGCTACATATGATATAAATCATCTATATAAATAAAATATACAATTTTTGCTTGTTTAATAAAATTAGACAAATAGATATATTGAATGCGTTTACAAATTGTCTTTTGGATAACTTTTTCAAAATAAAGTGAAAAAATATTGTTTGTCCCTGAACAAAAAATCTTTATTTTTTGGATCGAGGTTATTTTATAATAAATTTGAATTTGGTTTGTTTATATGTTAAGAATGAGTGTATTGCTTTCATTAGGATTGTTTTATCAAATAAACAAAAATTCTATCAATGCGTTGCTGATTATATTAAGTCAACAAAGCACTTCTCGAATGTTTATTGATGAAAAGGAATTCTATATAAGCGATAGAAGGTTGGAATGATAAATATTTTCTGAGAAATTCTCAAAACTGCGACCACACCTTAAAATTATGAATCAAAACCCTCCCCCATAATTTTATTTAATAAATAAAAATGTTCATACATAGATATCTTGATTCCAATTGAAAAAAAAAATTATATTAGGATTTCAGATTCTTTTAATGTTTATAGATTAGTATCCATTATTTTATTCTTGATACATTCATTTTTAATTAAAAACAAAATAAATATATTTTTTTATTCCATCTCCATTTCAACGTCAAATTAAAAAAAATGATTTTTTTTTAAATACTCATACAAGTTTCGCGTTTTTTCTAATTTCACGATCAGTGGTGATTTTTTTTTAACAATCTGATACATCATGAAGTTCTGAATTAAAAAAAGGTTAGCCCACTTTACATGTAGGGTAAATTTTAAGTTAAAATAATAATAAAAAAAATAACTCATCACTGAGGATAAGCTTAGTAAAAAACGGAAATATGTATAGGTATTATAAAAAAACTCATAAAAATTGATGTTGAAAACGGGATTGAATAATTATTTTTTTGCTCTATTATAAGTATTAGAATATGCACTTGAGGAGAAGAAGGTCTGCTCGGCGGTCTTTCTCGATGTATCACAGGCATTCGATAGGGTCTGGCATGATGGACTACAGCATAAGCTTAGAAAATCCCTACCGGCATGCTATGCAAATATCATTAAATCTTACCTCGAAGATCGATATTTTCGAATAAAACAAGAAGACGCTTACTCGAAGCTTAGGAAGATTAACGCTGGGGTTCCTCAGGGAAGTGTGATGGGCCCACTCCTTTACCTTTACCTCCTCTATACCAGTGATCTGCCAGAAAATTCCCTAAATACAACAGCCACATTCGCCGACGACACGGCAATCTTGGCAACCGGACAAGACAATAACGTATCTACTCAGAAATTAAACACCTCAATCTCCAAAATCCAAGCATGGACCGATAAATGGAGAATTAAATTAAATGAGAGCAAATCGGTACATGTTGATTTTACCAATAAAAAGATTAACTATGTGCCGGTATATCTCAATGGCAAAATTGTTCCATACTCTAATCAAGCGAAGTACCTCGGCATGACGCTGGACGTGCGCCTTCGCTGGAAAGCTCATGTCAAGAAAAAAGAGAAGAACTAAACAATAAATACCGAAATATGCATTGGATAATGGGCAGACAGTCCTCAATGCCTGTCCAAAACAAGCTGCTCTTATACAACCAAGTCCTTAAACCAGTCTGGACTTATGGCATTCAGTTGTGGGGGTGTACCAGCCAGACAAATAGAAACATAATACAAATTTTCCAAAACAAAGTTCTGAGGAGCATTGTCAACGCACCGTGGTACATTCGAAACACAGACCTCCATCGTGATCTCGGAATTGAGACGGTCAGTGAAGTCATCAAAAAATCGGCCATAGCCCACCAGGCGAGACTGGAATCACATATTAATGAAGAAGCTGCCCAACTCCTCGATGTGGACAACATGACACGGAGGCTCAGGCGAATTAAACCGCATGAACTTGTGGAAGGTGTCCACTGATAGGAAGAAAGAAAAGAAGACAAATGATTTAAAATTAATCAAATATGTAAAATATTGATTGAAATTGTATAAATTTTAAATATAAGACTGATATTACTTATTAGCTGCTGGGCAGCTAGATTGTAATTGTAATAATAATAAAAAAAAAAATTATAAATATTTATTTAAATACAATAAATAAAAATAATTGGAAATAATTAATTGATTATAATTAAAGGACAATTATCAAGACTTTAATTATATGTATATATATATATATAGATTTCATTTAAATTAGTAACCATGACGACCCCTGGAGCCCCCCCCACCCCCGAAAACCACCCACACTACCTCCCCAATGTACAGACAAAACCTTAATTTATATATATAGATAATTTCATTTAAATTGGTAACCATGACAACTATTTTTGTTGGGGGAAGGACATAAGTACATAGATAGATACGTACATAGATAGATACGTACATAGATAGGTAGGTACATACAGAGGCAGGCACAAATGCGCTTTAGTAGTATAGGATTATAAAAGCAACAAGATGTTATGAATTTACTATTAATTGAAAATGATTAAATAATATCGCTTTATAGGTATCTAGAGAAATTTGTCTCAATACATTCGGTCGGTATAGGGAAATTTCATATATTGAATTTTAAGGATATTTTTCTGATTATTATAAATTCACTAAAAATTATTGGTATCGTCTACAGTTTTGAAATAAATTAATCTTTACAGATATTCAAATTTAATATGCATATATAAATATACAACTTCAGCACTGGGTGAGCCAGGGAACAAGCGCTCGCCCCAGGGGATTAGGACTACGAAAACAATTATTATAATAGTAATATCGAATAAATAATTTCATTATTTAAATAATATAATGTCTTAGTATTACAATTCATTCAAAAAGAAAACTAAGTATTTAAAAGGATTAATATATATAATATATATATATATATATATATATATATATATATATATATATATATATATATATATCTTATGAAAAAATTAATAAATTTTGAAATTAAAATCCTCTATCTAATAAAATATTGATCGGAGCTAATTATATATGAAACCTATACTTAAATTTGTATAGGTTAGAAATAACCTAATTGAAAACATTAAGATTATTCCACAAAGAAAATGCTAGCCTTCTAGGCACCGTACGCCTGTATATAGGCAATTGATTTGTCGCCTCTTCTTGATAGTTGCGTAAAATTTAGGCTCCACCTGTAGAGTAGTTCAGTTTTAGAGTTCATCGATAGAAGTCAACAAAAACCTTTCTATATAATATACCATAAATACAAAAATTGCTCATTTAATGGTATAAGATTAAGTACCTACAGCTCAATAGTTCATTCAGTCGCCAGTAGAATTTCACAAGGAAGCTGGATCTAACTAAAATAAAATTTTCTAAAGGATTTCATCTCTAGGATTGATTAAATTACCTGGATGGCAAGTTTAGTACTTACGTTCATTTACAAGAGATGGGAAGTTCTTCTGGCCTGAATTAAACATTGGATAAATACCTTTTATATGTCTTGAATATTGGCCTTTAATTATAATTAATTAGTTATTTCCAATTATTTTTTATTTATTATATTTAAATAAATACTTATAAATGAGCAAAAAAATAATTATTCAAACTTGAGTTGTTTACCAAAAGAATTTAGTCTTTTTGATTTTAAGTCGATTCTTCCACGTTTTCAGTAGAGGTTGCCATTAATAGTCAAAACATCAAAAATGGAATGCAATAAGGTTATTCCTCTAGTATTAGATAAGAATCGATCGTTATTTTTGATTTTAAGCCTATTCCTCCATGTCTTCAGCAATGGTTACCAATAATAATCGAAGCGTCAAAAATCTAATGTAAAATTGTTATTCCTCGAGTATTATATGAGAATCGATGGCTATTTTTGATTTTAAGTCGATTCCTCCATTTCTACAGCAATGGTTACTAATAATAACCGAAATGTCAAAAATCCAATATAGAATGGTTATTCCTCAAGTACTAGATGAGAATCAATCGCTATTTTTGATTTTATGTCGATTCCTCTATGTCTTCAGCAATGGTTACCAATAAAAACCGAAACGCCAAAAATCCAATATAGAATGGTTATTCCTCAAGTACTAGATGAGAATCAATAGCTGTTTTTGATTTTAAATCGATTCCTCTATGTCTTCAGCAATGGTTACCAATAAAAACCGAAACGTCAAAATTCCAATATAGAATGGTTATTCCTCAAGTACTAGATGAGAATCAATCGCTATTTTTGGTTTTAAGTCGATTCCTCTATAAAGGTAACGGATAAGAAAAGAACGCAGTTGCTATGGTTACTTATAAACTTTCCTCCCAAATTTTTAGCATTTCACAGAGAAAAGCCTATCCACTCTTACTTAGTTAGGTTAAATGAGTCCTATATTAAACAGATAAAATGAATAAATTTTAAAAGAATTTAAAAATCTTACTTTAGAGTAAAGTACTTTAAAATATAATTTTACTAAAAACTTTATTTAACCTTTTTGTCGTCCCCAAGGTACTTAATTAGGATATTAAATTTCATCAAAATTGATTAAGTCATTTTAAAGATATTTAGAAAAAACTAAAAAAGTACTGAAATAAAGTACTAATGTTTGTAGGCCGATATGTACCAAAAACTAATCAGCGCTTCATTTTGTTAAAACTAATTGTAGGTTTTTCAATTTCATTTCAATCGGTGCAAAGGTGTGGAAAAATCGTGGACGAAAAAACGATAACCATACATACATCCATCCATCCATCCATCAGTCCCGCACGCACTTCCAAACAAAATGGCACTTTTGGCCTCTCGACGAGATTCCAGGTAATTTTTGGCAAAACCGTCACGTGCTAAAATTCAATCTCAATTGAATACTTCAATTTGTGACTTTAATTGAGTCCATGGGTTCCGTAGTCTTTACCTGAGGACCCCTTTGAAGTCGCGCTTGCCGCTGCGACCGATTACAATACTTTCTCCCATGCTTCGCATTGGATAAAGTAAAAATCACCACTTAGATTGAAATTAGAAAAAACGCGAAACATGTATAGAGTATTTAAAAAAAAAAATCATTTTTTTTTTAATTTGACGTTGAATTGGAGATGGAATAAAATTTAAAAAAATATATAATTATTTTGTTTTTAATTAAAATGAATGTATCAAGAATAAAATAATGGATACTAATCTATAAACATTAAAAGAATCTGAAATCCTAATATAATTTTTTTTCAATTGGAATCAAGATATCTATGTATAAACATTTTTATTTATTAAATAAAGTGATGGGGAGGGTTCTGATTCATAATTTTAAGGTGTGGTCGCAGTTTTGAGCAATTTCTCAGAAAATATTTATCATTCCACCTTCTATCGCTTATATAGAATTCCTTTTCATCAATAAACATTCGAGAAGTGCTTTGTTGACTTAATATAATCAGCAACGCATTACCAGGATTTTTGATTATTTGATAAAACAATCCTAATGACAAGCAATACACTCATTCTTAACATATAAACAACCCAAATTCAAATTTATTATAAAATAACTCTCGATCCAAAAAATAAGATTCACAGTTCAGATACAAAACAATATTTTTTCACTTTCTTTTGAAAAAATTATCCAAAAGACAATTTGTGAACGCATTCAATATATCTATTTATTTAATCTTATTAAACGAGCAAGAATTGTATATTTTATTTATATAAATTTATATGATATGTAACTCGGATTTTTGTGATTAAATTTATTAAGAGCAAAAATTTTATTTAAATCACACACAATTAATTATACTTATTTTTGTGTGTTCAATAAGTAATTATAATTAATTATGTGAGATTTAAATAAAATTTCTACTCTTGTATATTTATAAATTTCTTTATTTTTAAAAAGACAATTTTTTGTCTCAGGAATAGTTTTGAGATAGAAATAAGTTGAAACTTAGCACAAAGGTGCAGTTTATTAATACAAATAACGTGTGCGATGAATTCCACTAAATTCAACTAGAACAACTTAAAATGAATTATACGCAACCTTGAACTACTTATTCAAATTAGATAGGCTTTACTTAATAAACTTTTCGATTTTTAAAATGGAAAAAACAAAAGAATCTGAATTTCTTTAATACATTTTACTCGGTAAGTTTATAATTTAAGTTATTTCTTTACATGTTTTGTCTATTTAATCAATCAAGAATAGATGTTTTCCAGTACTTTAATTTCATCGTCTTTGCGAACATCTGGACATGAATGTTTTTGAAGTAACCTCTCATATAATCAGAGGGGGGGAGTGAATAACAAAACGGTCCATAAACTATCATTCTAATAGATCATACTAAACGAATCAATAAGTAAGTACCTAGCTATTATAATATTTATTTAAATTAAAAATATTATAAAAATTAACCCGAAGGTTTGAGTATCTTTTTTTGAAAATAAGATGGAATTTTTTTCAAAAATACAACTCACGGTATAAACTAAATATATCAAGATAAGAATTTATATTTAAGGTCTCTAATCTAAGTATTTTAATAGAATAATTTTATATTGCATATCAGAGGGCCTCGTCGCCTCATGAGTTGAACCCGAGTACTAACACGCTTGCCGGGCACGTTAGTTCGACCCTTGAGACAAAACCACACTCTGACATGCAATATATTTCTAGAAGGCATGTCAGAGTGTGTTTTTGACTCGAGGGTCGAACTAACGTGCCTGCGAAGCGTGTTAATACTCGGGTTCAGCTCCTGAGGGGACGAGGCCCTCTGATATGCAATATAAAATTATTCTATTAAAATCTAGATTAGAGACCTTAAATATAAATTCTTATCTTAAAATATTATTATTATTCACAAGGAAATGAGTGTCTATTTGAGAAAGAAAGTTCGAATTTATTCTCAAAATCAACTTGCGATATTTAATCAATTTTATTAATGAAAATGAATTTAGGTCAAATCAAAGATTCTCTTACATGCAATATAAACATATCTAATAAAATCTTTGATTTGACCCAAATTCATTTTCGTTAATTATTATTATTATTTTATCTTGAATGTTGATGATTCATAAAGAGAAATCAATGAGGTTTTCCTCTGCTTGATGGAAATAAACATATACCTATATAATATATATTAGGCTGGTCGTTAAAAATTAAATTTTTCCGACGCCACCTCAAAAGCTTCCATTTGTCCAAAAAACTCGGTAATTTTTTTATTATTAATAATAAAAACAAATAGACACGCCGATCTAAGTTCATTTTTTGGTAAAATCATGTTTTTTGGAAATTTCTCATTAAATATGCAATAATAATAATTCATTGATAATTGGATATTATTAAAAATGTTACATTATTATAATTATTTTCATCAATAAATTTGAACTAATTTCGCAAGTAAATTTCCTATCGGTAAGTTAGATAGCAGCGAGGGCTGAACCGCGACCTTATATCGTGTACACCTACTTCCACTTCCACTTTCATTTCCAAGTAGAAGACAATAAATGAAGGGGCATTATCTAATGAATTCCAAAATAATTCAAAAGGCGTGTACACCTTATTCCAATGGCGATTAACCCCTCGGATAGCAGGTTAATCTACAGTCATTATCTATATTTATTTAATTACCGACGCTTTCATACGTCTATAGTTACTATAAAAAATATGTCGCGAAATTCCTCTTAGTTGTACTGTACAAATTCATTTGAGTTCCAAAAAAACATGATTTTACCAAAAAATGAATTTAGATCGTCTTACGGTAAGTGTTGTTCTTAATAAAATAAAATAAAAAATTACCTCGCGTTTTTTCATAAAAAAGGAACCTTTTTAAGCGGCGTCGGAAATAATTTAATTTTTAACGACCCGTCTAATATATATATATATATATATTTCAAGCAGAGGACAACCTCATCGATTTCTCTTTATGAAATTTTGAATTAGGCTATTGCTAATACATAAGAAAGCAACGTGAACTTGGTTTAAATTTTTAATTTACTATTCAGGGTACGGAAATAAAAAGTAGGTAGATACAAAATAGTCTTACTTGAATAACATGATTATATTCTCAAAATAGAATGGATTAACAGATGATATTTTAGAAATCCTTTGATTTTAAGTCATGTGATGTTGTCGCGTGTGCATTTTCTTATCATTATCGCTCCAAAATGTATTTATTTTAAGAAGGTGTGGCTGTTTTAATTATATTTCTAAAACACCGTTATTTTCTGAACTTAAATTGTATGTCTGAACGTTGCTCGATATATAAAAAAAACTTCCAGACTATCATTTTAATCCTAGAATGATTTTTATTCTATTATAACTTGTCTCAACTTGTCTTTGTCATTCTCCCAGTTTAATCGATGTCAATATCACGCGCCATTTTAGAAAATACATCTCAATCCTTCCTTTGATCCCATTTGAATTATGATATTTAAGGAGGTCCTTTCACTCCAGTTGAGTCAAAAGAAGTGTAGTATCTAATATTTAATAAAATAAGTTAAAATACAAATGAAAAATAATAGAATTCAAAAATAAATAGTATGAAAGCCGTAAATGTTTGAAATAAAAACAATTATAAAAAATAATTAAATAAAAAAGTTAGTTTGATTTATTCAAATCAGCTGATAAAAAGTCTTGTATGATTTGGAATTGCGTTGTATTAATACTGTTCATGTTTAAATCCAAACATAGCATTACCTGCATGTTTCAAAAGCTAATTTTTAGTTTTTTTTAACTTCATATAATCAACTAATAGTAGTATAATTCAAGAGAAAGTATCAATATCTTAATTTTCCATAAGACTCTAAGAAAATGTTTACATTTTAAAAAATTTTATTTTCAAAAATTTGCTCGCTAATGTGTGATTCAAACTTCTCCAAAACATAGATAGAGACTTAAAAATTAAGTTATAGTTATAATCTAATATTTTTTATTTAATATTGGCGACGAAAGGACCTCCTTAATCGATTTCAAAAGACGATATAGCTCATGGATACAAAAATTATAAATAATTTTTATAAAAAAATAAAACCGACTTCAAAAAAATTAAATGCAACAAATAAAATAATAATAACTTAAAAATAAAATAAAATACACTAAAAGGTATAAAATAATTATCTTATTTAGTTACAACTAAACAACGAAATATTAACATGAAATTACTTTTTGAAGTCGGTGCTAAACAAATTATCTAAGCGAGCGTACCCGCCAAACGTACTAAGTAAGATCTGTCGAGTGCGATTCATAAAATGTATATGTTTGGCACCGACTTCAAAAAGTAATTTCATGTTAATATTTCCTCGTTTAGTTGTAACTAAATAAGATAATTATTTTATACCTTTTAGTGTATTTTATTTTATTTTTTAAGTTATTATTATTTTATAAAAATTATTTTTATTTTTTTTTTTTGTGATGTTATTAATAGTGACTTAATATAATACCTTGCATGCATCTCGTAAGAGAAAGCGTCGGACGAATGAATCAGAAAATGATAATAAAATTCAATTCATAAATATAGAAATTCTCTCGAAACGTTTGCGAGTTTTAAATGAATGTTTTAAGATTTTTTTATAAAAGATTTTATTTATTATAATTTCGATTATTTGGTCATAAGAATTGGAGATTTACGTTATTTCATCATTGATCATATCTTCAGAACTTGCCAAATCAGTATGGTACCACCCATAAGGTACCCTCTTTCCAATTAAAAAAGTATCATTAAAATCGGTTGATAAACAAAGAAGTTATGTCTGAACAAACATATCAAAAAAGGTCCAATACCAAAAACGGGACCAATTGGAGATTAGACTGAACCCAATGCAAAAAAATCATCAAAATCGGTTCACAATTGGCGAAGATATAAGGTAACATAGACACACAAAAAAAAAAAAAAAATCAGTCGAATTGAGAACCTCCTCCTTTTTTGAAGTTGGTTAAAAACTAAAATATTTAAAAATAATTTCTATAAAAGATTGCGTGCTAGAAGCCTACATTCCGCCCCAGCTCCAATGGATTTCAAAGCACATTCCTCAGACGATATTACCTCGGGAATACAAAAATTTTTAAAAATTAAAATAGTTTTTAAAAATAATTTCTATAAAAATTAGCGTGTTAGAATTTCGCCTAGCAGGGAAGTGTGTCCCTCCTCTAACTTTGCAACCTATTGATTTAGAAATCTGTGAAATTTGACGTAAGCAGCTTCTAAGCCCTGACCCAGATTATCACTCTTTGTCAAAAGACAATTCCACTATGCGACGAAACATCTTTACCTAATTTTTTTTATTATTTCTACAATACAATCTTGAACTTTTTCCTCTTTTAACAATTACAAAATCAAAAGATGATAAAACTTTTATGTTGTTTGGCCTCAATTACTCACACAAAAACAACAAAGTTTTATCATTTTTTTGAATTTTTAATTGTTAAAAGGGAAAACGTTCACGATTGTTGAGTAATTGAGGCCAAACAACATAAAAGTTTTATCATATTTTGATTTTTTTAATTGTTAAAAGGGGAAAAATTTCAGGATTGTTGAGTAATTGAGGCCAAGCATGTATTGTAGAAATAATAAAAAAGATTCAAGCATAGTGGAATTGTCTTTTGACAAAGAGTGATAAAATGGGCCACTGAAGAAGTCGAAATAAATCGACGAAACGTCTGGCCCATTTAATAAAAACTCTATTTTTAATTTTTTGTCCAATTCCTGTTTAAATTAAACAATATTAATATGCTAATTAATTCGGAAACTCCCTGGGATTTCTTTAGAAAACCTCAGTCTGCTGCTCCTAGCAACTTGACCTTTTAAAATATAAAGACCGCTAGAAGAATATTGAAATTGTGAAAAAGTTCTTAAATTGAAGAGAGCCTGTATACTTGCTTCCTTCAGGAGCATAAAAACATACGGCTATTTCAGGATAAATAATTAAGACAAAAGGAGAAATTAATTTACATACAAATTATGAAAAAGACGATTTTCTTTTATAGGAAATTACATTTTTCTAGGTTTTTTAAGTTTGAAAATTATATAATTTTAATTTTTTAAGAGTCCCCCTTAATATTTGGTTCAATGTTAAACGAAATGTAATCAGATCTTATTAATCTCAATATAAAAATCCACATGTGAAATTTAGATTTGATATTCTAACTATTTTTAGCTAGGGCGTATAAAAAATTTGGTTACGTACTAACTAGCGTACTAATAGACATTTTGACAAATAATTAATATCTTGTAAAATTTAATTTTTTCTATTTTCATTTATTTTAGAGCAAAACGCCATAGTTTTGATCATTTTTTTGTCCGAATAGTTTCAGTCGTTTTTGAGATATTTTGACAAAAATAATCAAAAAACATTACTATATTTTATAGAATAAACGTAAAAGTAAAAAAAAAAAACTTTTCATGCACGATTACAATACTTGATCCCTGTATGGTAAAGTAAAAATGTATTTAATAAACGGAACTAAATCTTATCAAAGTCTATAATCATGAATAGAGGAGTTTGTTTTGGCGGCTTTTAGTTTGGCTTGAACACGAATGGTTTAATTTAAATTTTTGTAAAAATACTACAAATTCACTCATTCTCTCCTTATTAACGAAAAATAAGAACGAATTTGATATCTCAAGTATTTTGTAAGATATAACGGAACACTCAATAGGCGTTCCGACTTGCTCTTGGCACTCTTATTACAGAATATTTTTCATGAAACATTTGTTTGGATAATTGACCAGAGCATCCTGACGAAGATGATTTACTAAAATCTAAAGATGGTTTGATTTGTTCGTGAAATGTTCTTGCCTCTAAATTCTACGCTAAATGGGAGGGCCCCTGTGAGTTATGCATTCGAATCGCCATTTCTGTTCACCGGTTGCATAAATATCCGGCGCGATATGATTTTTACAGAGATTTTAACCAGCAGCTATGGTATATATAATTGCATTCTAAAACTCGAATTCCATTTAAAATACTGGTCTCATCGTTATTCATTCCCTTACCATTTATATAGTTAATATGGTAGTACCTGGCCACCGAGCGATGCTCGGTAAATTTTTGCTTCAGTTAAAAGCTATATATTAATCCCCGAACCCCCCCCCCCTCGTCCCCCGGACCACCACCAAACCTTCTGAACCCCTCCACCCCACATCCACCCCCCACAATTTCGCCCCTGAAATCCTCTCGCCCCCCACCACCGCACCCCTCACATCTCCCTCACCATCATCTTCACCCAGTTTTTGCATTTCAAGCCTTGTAGTGGCCCACAGATTATGTATATATATGTATGGTATAGGTATATAAATAAATACAGTATAATAATTTTTTTAATTAAATAACAATTTTTGAGATCATCAATTAAATTGCCAAATTCTAATATAGAAAAAATACGATTGTGGGATTTAAAACTCGATTTTTAATCAATTAAATTGTCTAACTTTAAATATATATAATAATATTTGTAATGATCTATTAGTGGAATTTAAAATTAAAAAACCAATTAATAATTAAAAGGAAATTGAATAAAAATGTAAATATACATTTTGATCGAGACAACCACCTGTGAATAATTATTTCAATTAACAAAAAATTCATCAAAAACAACTTAGCCGAAGATGAGACCGTGAAAGATCGAATGTCCAACACAAAGCCCTCCTAACTCGTGAATTTCATCCAAATCGTTAGAGCCGTTTTCGAGAAACCGATCGGATATATATTTATACAAGATTTACTCGTTTAATTAATAAGATATTTTTACTCTTCGATTTTTTGAAATATCTTAAAAATGATTAAAACTTAAAAAACAAAATTAAGAAAAATCACGATGTTTCAATTTACAGTTAAATCTTATAATGGACAGTTTATTTTGAAAGTGGTGTAAGTCCATTTTTTGTAATTTCGAGATATGTGTATTTTTATTTTTAAAAATTAATTTATTTATGTATATTTCGCTATATTTATTTTGACGAATTCATGAGGATATTGTACTCCATTGACTGGGATTTATAAATATGAAAAGAAGATATCTATGTTTAACTAAAACTGACATTAACTCATTTTTTTCAAAATTAGACTAACACCACTTTCAAAATAAACGGTTAATATATATATATATATATATATATATATATATATATATATATATATATATATATATATATTTTTTTATTAATATGTCAGAAGAGTTCGTCTCGAAGCATTTTAGATGAGTTGGAGAGAAGTTGGGTTCGGTTCCCCAGGAGGTGAAAGACCTACTGTGTGTGTGACATGTAAGTAAACTTATATAATTATATAATCTTGGATTAAGGAGGTCCTTTCACCACCAATGTTAAATAAAAAATATTAGATTATATGAAAAAATACAAATCTTTTATAAAAAAAAAACAATTCAAAACACGTTTATTCAAAAGTCAAACGTTTCGAGAGAATTTCTGCCTTTTTCAATGACATTAGATTATAACTATATCTTAATAATTTATAATAGTTTAAGTCTCTATCTATGCTTTGGTGAAGTTTGAATCACACATTAGCGAGCAAATTTTTGAAAATGTAAACATTTTCCCAGAGTCTTATGGAACATTAATATCTTGACACATTCTCTTGAATTATACTACTATTAGTTGATTATATAAAGTTAAAAAAAAACTAAAAATTAGCTTTTTGAAACATGCTGTTTTCTTTTTTTGCAATAAAATATATGATTAACCGACGAATTTACTTAGATATTTACTTTAAAAAATCACATAAATGCTGTTTGGATCTAAACATAAACAATATTAATACAAAGCATTGCCAAATCATACAAGAGTTAATATCAGATGATTTGAATAAATCAAATTAACTTTTGTCTTTATTTATTTTTTAATTGTTTTTATTTCAAATATTTACGGCTTTCATACTATTTATTTTTTAATTCTATTATTTTTCATTTGTATATATTTTAACTTATTTTATTAAATATTAGATACTACACTTCTTTTGACTCCTTGAGTAGGACATTCTCTTAGATTTTATTATTTATAATTTGTTAAGATTCGTATAATCCTATTAATCTCAAATATGCATTTGCATATAAATAATCCGAATGCTATCTTTCAAGTCAGAATTGACTTGTTTATTCTAGAAAAGAAAAGATAAAGCATTTCACTGGCGAATGTTTTTCTTGTCATTTTACTGATCTCTTGAAAGGCTTTTCTTTTGCTTAGATCATTTCACAAAATAAAATGCATGGCTGTTAATTTGTAAAAAGAGCAGCGAGTAATATTTCCGAGATCGAATTCTGCGTTTGCGGCTTTGTTCACATCACAAAGACCAACTCGCATCCATCTATCATCCATCCTCTTTGTGCGGCATTTTTACGACCCCATAAAGATAATTAAAAAATTTTATTTTCAGAAGCGGATGATGCAATCACAATTTTCTCTCTCTTCCATTACAAATTCGTTCCAGTGTAGACGAAGAGACTTTCGCCAGACAGTTAATTGCAAAAATAAAAAATTAACAATTAACAATAAAAATAAAAATATACCTAAAGGGAAAGGAAAGAAATATTTTTCATTCTTTTCCTTATTTTCCTTTTGTTTAAAGTCACATATCGAATTCTATTTTGAGACAAAGTAAAATTGGCGTTTTTGTTATTAACTAGATAAAATAATGTCGACGGTGACGGCTAGACTTTATCCATTATTTATTTGAAATATAAATATTGATACCTAATATGTTTATTCCTTCAATATTTTTTTCGAGATTTGGCTTTACAACGGATTTTTTACTTAGTGATTTTTATATTTTAAGTGAATGCAGACGTACACTGAAAGTATTCAATCAGTGTAAATGATAAAAAAAACAATACTACAACTAGATATGAAAAGGAACACGCAGTGAGCCAACAACTAAATTTACGTATTTGTTTTGTAATAACCATAAAATAAAAATAGATTTAACTATCATAATTATTATTAGTCTAGTTCTAGTCACATACACCGAACAATATTTCGAGTCTTATTTTAAAATAACAAACAAATATGAATAGCTATTTCTTTCAGTGTAATTTTTGCATTTCTTTTCGAAAATTTCTAAATCAATTTCTCTTGGTGAAGTTTATTATTATTTTTTTTATGTTATTCTTTGTGTAATCATAGGGAACGCTATTTCTTTTAATTAATTTAATGCGATTTAAAATACATTCTGAAATACCCGATATTATAGAAAAAAATCGTACGTCATATATTACCCGCGGGCTGGCCAGCCCTGTTCTAGATCGAAAACTAGGGAAAGTAACAGATTGAAATCTCTTAAAAGTTTAAAATTAAAAAACTTTACAAATTAAGGAGGCTCGGGACAGCTTATCTATCTGGTTCATCTTCGAAAAAATATTTTTTAACTTCTGAATACTAAATTTTTTAATAAAAAATTCCTAATAATGAGGTAAATTTCGAATAAAAATATTTGTTTTGATAATATTAATAAAAAGAATATTGAGATAAATTTTTTCTCATTATAAAATCATTTATTTAACACACAAAAATGATTTCAAGAAATAGAGTTGGAATTCTACACTAGTGCTTTTGTTATATTCTGTTGGCTGCAAATAACTTTTCATTTATTTATTTTTTACATTTATGAATGACTAATTAACTAAACTGTTAAATCTATTGAAAAATGTATCATTCGATTCATAAAAATTGAATTATTGATCTGTATAAATTTGTTGAAAATGGTATAATTTGAAGAGAAGTTATGGCTCTTTTAAAAGCTCGGTCCATTCACTTCCATATTAAAAAGACAATTTTCAATTATTTATTTCTCGGTAATGGGACAGACGATCGACTTCAAATTTCGGGAATAAATATTTAATGCATCAATGATTAGATAGTAAAAATTTGAGAATTTTCTTAAAAAAATTGTAACCAGTCACGAACCCCCGTAAGAAACCAAAAAGTTTAACACTATGAAAGGATCCTATATTATACTAGGAAAAAAATATAGCTATATATTATTCTAGAAAAAAAATATAGCTATAATTCATATTCTCTAAAAATATATCAAATAAGAAATAATATAAATACTAAAACTCGGCTAAAATTTATTTAAAGCCACAATATATCTATTAAATATGAATTTTAGTTAAAAAAATTAATTTGGCAATAAAAAATTTTAGAAGAATATTTAAAAGGTGGTGAAATATATTTAATAATTTTTTATAAATTTATTTCTTCATGGCAAAAATGTTCCGAGGAATATCCGTTTCCATCTTTTAGGGCGGATTGATCAATTAAATATGAATATAATTTTTTTTTATATTTTGTCCTACTTCAAAGTTAGATTGGATAATCTATACTTAATAATAATTAGCTTGCACAACGACGCAGACGTAATTTTTTTAATTTTAAACCCCAATAATAGTTCATGAAAAATAAAATTTATTAAAATTAGGAAATATAAAACGCATCACGGAGCTCAGCAAGAAAGCCGCCAGAGGCGGACTTTGCAGCAGGTTTTGGATAATTGACCAGAGCATCCTGGCGAAGATTTTTGTTCATGTAATGTTCTTGCCTCTACAGCGAGGGGTGAACCGCGACCTAATATTCTGTACACCTACTTCTACTCCACTTTCATTTCCAAGTAGAAGACAATAGATGGAGGGGCATTATCTAATGAATTAAAAAATAATTCCACATAATTCCAAAGACGTGTAGACCAAATTCCAATCGCGGTTCACCCCTCTCTCTACACCAAATGTTTCCAAAGCCTGAATTTGCCCCTTTGACTTATGCATTTGTTTCGCCAGCTTTGACCACCGGTTGCATAAATATCCGGCGCGTCAATATTTAGCCAGTATCTCAATTCTATATAGTCCAATATAACATTTCAAAAGGACAAGTTCCACATACTAGTATGTAAAGAAAAGATGTATAAAACCCAATAGGGGGCAGAATTAAGAAGAAATAAAGGAATCTGGTTGGTGTATTTTTAACCGACTTCAAAAAAACGAGGAGATTTTTTTTAGGATGTGCTTCGATTTCTTTTTACCATGTGGACCGATTTTTTTTTACATCTTTTTCTTTTTAATTGAGGAACTTACTCTCTTTAAACATTATTGGACTCATATAGGCAGTTAAATCTAGGAAGTTAGACGAAATAAATATCAAAAAAAATTATTATATATATATATATTAATTGTGATTCATCCGCCCTGAAGGTGGAGAATGGACCAAAAAAAGTTAACATTGGGAAATAAATTCATAAACATTTATTATATAATAGACGTTAATTAAAAACCTTGAATATTTTTATAACTAAAAATAATAAAATTGGAAGAAAAAGAGCTTTAAAATTTCGTAAAACTTTGCTGTGATAGTACAAAATATAGTAATATTTTTGATATAAACTAAACAAAATAATATAAAAATAAACATCCATAAATTAAATTTCATGTGTTAGTAACTTTTATTCTAACAGTTTGAGGAATTTGAATTTTTTTGAAAAAAATTCTTATAAAAATATTTCATTTTTAAGTTAACATAGTCGAACTTAATGAAATAAACGTTTTTATTTGTATTTTAGGACGTGAAATCAAATATTTATTTTGAGAATCGTTTTTTTCCCATTCGAATCTACATAGAAAATTTTTTCGGTGGTAGTTTTATCTCAAACTTAATATGGATTATCCCATCAATATTTGGCCAGTTAATCTCAAAATTGTTATTTTAAATAAGAATATGAAACGAAATAAGAGGATATATCATGTTATAATAAAATAAAGTTAATCCTGTTCAAAAAATTAATTCTGATTGGTGGATGCGGTCTTTAACACTGTTATATTTAAAAATTTGAAGTACAAATTCCGATATATAAAGTAGAGTATATTGAAATTTTGCCTAATTTACGACATAACAAATTTTTGTAAAAAGTACGAACAAGCCTAGAAATATGAGATTTAAAAACAAAAATAATTTGCAAAATATTTCTAATTTAAGTAAATAATATTTGTACTCACCCTAGGTCGAACAAGATGACTTCTAAGAGAGCACAGAAAACGCTCAAAAAGCTGATTACCACACAACGGATAAACTATTCACGAATACTACGAGAATATTTGACCTGAAAAGAAAGAGAAAAAGTGTTAATTGAGGGAGAAAATTTTAAGTGTCTGGTTATAATAAACTAAAGAAGAAGACTTTCTACTCTAAAGACATGCTTGTACGTATTATAATTAATAATAAACTTAAATATAAATTGTTCTTTATGTCTATATTATAACATCGCCTCTTAAAATCTCAATAAAATAATTCCAAAAATGATGTTTTCGGCATTTTTGAACTGAAATAAATAGCTAGAGTCTAAAATCCAATCACTTTTTCGGATTGAAAATATAAAAATTTTACTACAAGGAGAAACTTTCTACGACTTTTGTGGAGATTTTAAGTAAAGTAGTATTTGGACTACATAATAAACATTTCGAAAGGTTTTATTCTTGAATTATAAAGCGAAACATTTTCAATACAAACATAAATATGTAGAAAACAAATTAATGATTTTTGTGAATGAGAATGTATTTTTTTCACATTTTTAAGCACAAATAAGGAAAAAACAAATAATCTGCCAAAGGCGAGTCGGACACATTTAATTTCTTGATCAAAAAATATTAAAAAGATTTTCAAATTAATATTTTTGGTTGACAAAATCGAATTATATTTATTTAATCATCAGCCTGCTAAAATGGGCAAATTGTAAATCTTTTGATGATTTAAGATCTTCTGACAGAATACTGTTGATTTGTAATATCTCTAGCAGTTGAGCCAAGGCTTGCGTATGTTTTTGTATATTCATAAGCCCGTCTCGGCACAACTTCCAGAGAAATCAATTGAAGAAATAATCATGCCTGTCCAATAATTATCTGCAGTTGATCTTCTTCAATATTATTGATCAAACTTAGATAACGCTGTGTTAGTTTATAGTGAAACATTATACAAATTATATAAGGTGGGAGTTGGTGGTGTTCTCCTGTTGATGAAACACCACCAAAAACTCCTACCTCATATAATTAATATTAATGGTTGATAAAATCAGTATATATTTATTTATTCTTCATCTTACTAAAATGGTCCGACATTTGTAAATCTTCTGATAAGATAGTGTAGATTTGTGATATCTCTGGTAGTTGGGGCCAGACGTGTAATGTTTTTGTATATTCATAAACACTGCTGACCACAACTTCCAGGGAAACCAATTGAAGGAATTATCATGCCTGTCCAAAAATTATTTGCTGTGGATTTTATTCAGAAACAGGAGAGTGTCTTTTCGTCGCTATCATATTCTGAAATGAATTATTTGATTAAAGAATATTAAAAAGATTTGCAAATTAATATTATTTGCTGACAAAATCGGTATATATTTATTTATTCATATCCTTGCCAAAATGGACCAATTGTAGATCTTCTGACGGGATACTGTTGATTTGTGATATCTCTGGTAGTTGTGCCCAGACATGTTATGTTTTTGTATATTCATAAACATGGCTGACCACAACTTCCAGGGAAACCAAGTGAAGGAATTATCATGCCTGTCCAATAATTATTTGCTGTGGATTTTATTCAGAAACAAGAGAGTGTCTTTTCGTCGCTATCATATTCTGAAATGAATTTCTTGATTATAGAATATTAAAAAGATTTGCAAATTAATATTATTTATTGACAAAATCGGTATATATTTATTTATTCATAAGCCTACCAAAATGGCCCGATTGTAGATCTTCTGACGGGATACTGTTGATTTGTGATATCTCTGATAGTTGTAATCAGACGTGATTATGTTTTAGTATATTCATAAGCACTACTGAGTACAACTTCCAAGGAATCCAATTGAAGGAATTATCATGACTGTCCAATAATTATTTACTGTGAATTTTATTCATAAACAAGAGAGTGTCTTTTCGTCGATATCATATTCTGAAGTGAATTTCATTATTAAAGAATATTAAAAAGTTTTGCAAATTAAGTTTAAATGTTGACAAAATATATATATATATATATATATATATATATTTATTTACTAATCATCCTGCTAAAATAGATCGACTGATTATAAATCTTTTAATGATTTTCGATTAAAATTTTCTGACAGAATACTGTCGTACTTTGTGATATCCCTAGATGTTGTCCTCAAGTGATTTTATGTTTTTATATATTCATA
Organism: Forficula auricularia; assembly: GCA_024734495.1. Lineage (NCBI taxonomy): Eukaryota > Metazoa > Arthropoda > Insecta > Dermaptera > Forficulidae > Forficula > Forficula auricularia. The sequence goes on from JALMQS010000099.1 coordinate 101,779,000, forward strand.
AGCCCTCCTAAGTACAACTTCAAGAGAATTCAATTGAAGGAATTATCATGCCTGTCCAATAATTATCTGCGGTTAATCTTATTCAGGAATAAGAGAGTGTATTTTCGTCGCTATCATATTCTCACACAATTTCTGTATTAGAGGAAAATAAAAAGTTTTCCAAATTAAAATTATTGATTGACTAAAACGGTAAATATTTATTACTTCATCAGCCTGCTAAAATGGATCGACTGAGTGCAAATCTTTTGATGATTTCCGATTAAAATCTTCTGACAGGATACTGTAGATTTGTAATTTCTCTAGAAGTTATGCTCAAGAGTCTGATGTTTTTATATATTCATCAACCCCTAAGAATGAATTCCAGAGAAATCAATTGAAGGAATTATCATGCCTGTCCAATAATTATCTGCGGATAATCTTATTCAGGAACAATAGAGTATATTTTCGTCGCTATCATATCCTGAAATAAATTTCTTGATTAAAGAATATTAAAAAGATTTGCAAATTAATATTATTTGCTGACGAAATCGGTATATATTTATTTATTCATAAGCCTACCAAAATGGACCGATTGTAGATCTTCTGACGGAATACTGTTGATTTGTGATATCTCTGGTAGTTGTGCCCAGGCATGTGATGTTTTTGTATATTCATAAACATGGCTGACCACAACTTCAGGGAAACCAATTGAAGGAATTATCATGCCTGCCCAACGGTAAATATTTATTACTTCATCAGCCTGCTAAAAAGACCGACTGATTGAAAATCCTTTGATGATTTCCGATTAAAATCTTCTGACAGAATACTGTTGATTTGTAATTTTTCTAGAAGTTATGTTCAAGAGATTGATGTTTTTATATATTCAACAATCCCCTAAGCATAACTTCCAGAGAAATCAATTGAATGAATTATCATGGCTGTCCAATAATTATTTTCTGTTGATTTTATTCAATAGTAAGAGAGTGTCTTTTCGTCGCTATCATATTCCGAAGAGAATTTCCTGATTAAAGAATAATACAATTCTTGCAAATTAAGATTAAATGTTGACAAAATCGGTATATATTTATTTATTCATCATCCTGCTAAAACAGACCGACTGATTGAAAATCCGTTGATGAATCGAGATCTTCTGATAGGATACTGTTGATTTCTGATATCTTTAGAAGTTGCTCTAGAAGGTTTTATGTTTTTATATATTCATATAAACCTCCTAAGAACAACTTCAAGAGAAATCAATTGAAGGAATTATATTAAAAAGATTTGCAAATTAATATTATTTGCTGACAAAATCGGTATATATTTATTCATTCATAAGTCTACCAAAATGGACCCATTGTAGATCTTCTGACGGGATACTGTTGATTTGTGATATCTCTGGTAGTTGTGCCCAGACATATAATGATTTTGTATATTCATAAACATGGCTGACCACAACTTCCAGGGAAACCAATCGAAGGAATTATCTTACCTATCCAACGGTAAATATTTATTACTTCATCGGCCTGCTAAAAAAGACCCGACTGATTGAAAATCCTTTGATGATTTAAGATCTTCTGATAGGATACTGTTGATTTCTGATATCTCTAGAAGTTTTTCCAGGAAATTTTATGTTTTTATATATTCATATAAACTTCCTAAGAACAACTTCATGAGAAATCAATTGAAGGAACTATCATGCCTGTCCAATAATTATCTGCGGTTAATCTTATTCAGGAACATGAGTGTCTCTTCGCCGCTATCATATTCTGACACAATTTCTTTATTAGAGAAAAAATAAAAAGTTTTCCAAATTAAAATTATTGGTTGACAAAAACCGTAAATATTTATTACTTCATCAGCCTGCTAAAATGGATCGACTGAGTGCAAATATTTTGATGATTTCCGATTAAAATCTTCTGACAGGATACTGTTGATTTGTAATTTCTCTAGAAGTTATGTTCAAGTGACTGATGTTTTTATATATTCATCAACCCCCTAAGCATAACTTCCAGAGAAATCAATTGAAGGAATTATCATGCCTGTCCAATGATTATTTTCTGTTGATTTTATTCAGTAGTAAGAGAGTTTCTTTTCGTCACTATCATATTCTGAAGTGAATTTCCTGATTAAAGACTAATAAAATTCTTGGAAATTAAGTTTAAATGTTGACAAAATCTGTATATATTTATTTATTCATCATCCTGCTAAAAATGACCGTCTGATTGAAAATCCTTTAATGATTTAAGTTCTTCTGACAGGATACTGTTGATTTGTGATATCTCTAGAATAAGTTCTAGTCAGGGGTTCCTATGTTTTTGTATATTAATAAGACCCGCTAACTAAAACTTCCAGAGAAATCAATTGAACTGAGTGCAAATCTTTTGATGATTTCCGATTAAAATCTTCTGACAGGATACTGTTGATTTGTAATTTCTCTAGAAGTTATGCTCAAGAGTCTGATGTTTTTATATATTCATCAACCTCCTGAGCATTAATTCCAGAGAAATCAATTGAAGGAATTATCATGCCTGTCCAATAATTATCTGCGGTTCTTCTTATTCAGGAAGAAGAGAGTGTCTATTCGTCGTAATTATATTCTGAAGTGAATATCTTGATTATAGAATATTAAAAAGTTTTGCAAATTATATTATTGATCAAACTCAGAGAACGCGGTGTTGGTTTATAGTGAAACATTATATAAAATATATTACTATAAGACTTCGTGGCTGTGATGAAACTGTACTAGATGAAGGAGGAGGTATCAGCCAAAGATGGAATCACTGGGTTCAATAAAACACCTTTAATGAGACGTTTCGGCCTGAATTTTATTTGGCCATCTTCAGTCAATTAGGCTAAAAAAATTTTTTACAAATGGATGTTAATTGAAATATTTTTTATAAAAAATTATAAGTTGACCAAGTTGGTTGTTTAGACTTACAGTTATACACAAAATGCTGTACACATATGGGATCGAACCAAGCCTTGTCAAAAATAAAAATTATTTTAGCTCCATGTGAATTTATAACGTGCCTGGACCCAAAAGTTTCAGAATGAAAGTAATGTGTTTATATAAATTTTTTCTATATATTACATTATAAATAGATATTTGACCCTTATGTGATGTCATCATATATCCCATCATTATTTATTTACAAACAAAAAATCAAAATTAGAATTTAATTACTTTTAAATCACATGCATTTTTTCATTCAATCAAATTATACAAATTCTTATAAAAAAATTCCAAAAAAGTTTCTATACATTAAGATCAAGAAAACAACTGTTGGCTCAGATCACACAGGATAGATGTGCAAATATTGGATAGAAACATACAATCTCTTTTAAAATTGATAGCCTTATCACCTGCTATTTTTATATTATAGCATTTCGGCTATGGATCTTTTATAGTAGTTATCAATCTTGACCAATATTCACACATTATCGTAATATAAAATTCAGGCCGAAACGTCTCATTAAAGGTGTTTTATTGAACCCAGTGATTCCATCTTTGGCTGATACCTCCTCCTTCATCTAGTATAAAATATATTACGTTGGAGTTGGGGGTGTTCTCCTCTTTATGAAACAACAACAACAACAACTTCAACACAATATAATTAATATTATTGGTTTATAAAATCGGTATATATTTATTTATTCTTAGACCTGCTAAAATGGTTCGACTGATTGTAAATCTTTTGACGATTTAAGTTCTTCTGACGGGATACTGTTGATTTGTGATATCTCTAGAAGTTCTAGTCAGTGGTTCCTATGTTTTTGTATATTAATAGGACCCCTAACTAAAACTTCCAGAGAAATCAATTGTAGAATTATCATGCCTGTCCAATAATTATCTGAAGTTGATCTTATTCAGGAAGAAGAGAGTGTCTTTTCGTCGCTATTATATTCTGAAGGGAATATCTTGATTATAGAAAATTAGAAAGTTTTGTAAATTAAATTATTGATCAAACTCAGGGAACGCGGTGTTGGTTAATAGTGAAACATTATATAAAATATATTACGTTGGAGTTGGGGTGTTCTCCTCTTCTTCAACACAATATAATTAATATTATTGGTTTATAAAATCGGTATATATTTATTTATTCTTCGCCCTGCTATAATGGTCCGACTGATTGTAAATCTTTTGACGATTTAAGTTCTTCTGACAGGATACTGTTGATTTGTGATATCTCTAGAAGTTCTAGTCAGTGGTTCCTATGATTTTGTATATTAATAGGACCCCCTAACTAAAACTTCCAGAGAAATCAATTGAAGGAATTATCATGCCTGTCCAATAATTATCTGAAGTTGATCTTATTCAGGAAGAAGAGAGTGTCTTTTCGTCGCTATTATATTCTGAAGGGAATATCTTGATTATAGAATATTAGAAATTTTTGTAAATTAAATTATTGATCAAACTCAGGGAACGCGGTGTTGGTTAATAGTGAAACATTATATAAAATATATTACGTTAGAGTTGGGGTGTTCTCCTCTTTATAAAACAACAACAACAACTTCAACAGAATATAATTAATATTATTGGTTTATAAAATCGGTATATATTTATTTATTCTTCGCCCTGCTAAAATGGTCCGACTGATTGTAAATCTTTTGACGATTTAAGTTCTTCTGACAGGATACTGTTGATTTGTGATATCTCTAGAAGTTCTAGTCAGTGGTTCCTATGTTTTTGTATATTAATAGGACCCCCTAACTAAACCTTCCAGAGAAATCAATTGAAGAAATTATCATGCCTGTCCAATAATTATCTGAAGTTGATCTTATTCAGGAAGAAGAGAGTGTCTTTTCGTCGCTATCATATTCTGAAGTGAATTTCCTGATTAAAGAATAATACAATTCTTGCAAATTAAGTTTAAATGTTGACGAAATAGGTATATATTTATTTATTCACAAGCCTACCAAAATGGACCTATTGTAGAACTTCTGACGGGATACTGTTGATTTGTGATATCTCTGGTAGTTGTGCCCAGGCGTGTTATGTTTTTGTATATTCATAAACATGGCTGACCACACTTCTAGGGAAACCAATTGAAGGAATTATCATGCCTATCCAACGGTAAATATTTATTACTTCATCACCCTGCTAAAACAGACCGACTGATTGAAAATCCTTTGATGATTTAAGATCTTCTGATAGGATACTGTTGATTTCTGATATCTCTAGAAGTTGCACTCAGTAGGTTGATATTTTTATATATTCATATAAACCTCCTAAGAACAACTTCAAGAGAAATCAATTGAAGGAATTATCATGCCTGTCCAATAATTATTTTCGGTTAATCTTATTCAGAAACAAGACAGTGTCTTTTCATCGCTATCATATTCTGACTTTAATTTTTTTATTAGAGAAAAATAAAAAGTTTTCCAAATTAAAATTTTTGGTTGACTAAAAGGGTAAATATTTATTACTTCATCACCCTGCTAAATTGGATCGACTGAGTGGAAATCTTTTGATGATTTCCGATTAAAATCTTCTGACAGGATACTGTTGATTTGTAATTTCTCTAGAAGTTATGTTCAAGTGACTGATGTTTTTATATATTCACCAACCCCTAAGCATAACTTCCAGAGAAATCAATTGAAGGAATTATCATGCCTGTCCAATGATTATTTTCTTTTTATTTTATTCAGTAGTAAGAGAGTTTCTTTTCGTCGCTATCATATTCTGAAGTGAATTTCCTGATTAAAGACTAATAAAATTCTTGCAAATTAAGTTTAAATGTTGACAAAATCTGTATATATTTATTTATTCACCATCCTGCTAAAAATGACCGTCTGATTGAAAATCCTTTGATGATTTAAGTTCTTCTGACAGGATACTGTTGATTTGTAATTTCTCTAGAAGTTATGCTCAAGAGTCTGATGTTTTTATATATTCATCAACCTCCTGAGCATTAATTCCAGAAGAAATCAATTGAAGGAATTATCATGCCTGTCCAATAATTATCTGCGGTTCTTCTTATTCAGGAAGAAGAGAGTGTCTATTCGTCGTAATTATATTCTGAAGTGAATATCTTGATTATAGAATATTAAAAAGTTTTGCAAATTATATTATTGATCAAACTCAGAGAACGCGGTGTTGGTTTATAGTGAAACATTATATAAAATATATTACTGTAAGACTTCGTGGCTGTGATGAAACTGTACTAGATGAAGGAGGAGGTATCAGCCAAAGATGGAATCACTGGGTTCAATAAAACACCTTTAATGAGACGTTTCGGCCTGAATTTTATTTGGCCATCTTCAGTCAATTAGGCTAAAAATTTTTTTACATTAGAGAAAAATAAAAAGTTTTCCAAATTAAAATTATTGATTGACTAAAACGATAAATATTTATTACTTCATCAGCCTGCTAAAATGGATCGACTGAGTGCAAATCTTTTGATGATTTCCGATTAAAATCTTCTGACAGGATACTGTTGATTTGTAATTTCTCTAGATGTTATGCTCAAGAGCCTATTATATTCTGAAGTGAATATCTTGATTAAAGAATATTAGAAAGTTATGCAAATTAAATTATTGATCAAACTCAGGGAACGCGGTGTTGGTTTATAGTGAAACATTATATAAAATATATTACGTTGGAGTTGGGGTGTTCTCCTCTTTATGAAACAACAACAACAACTTCAACACAATATAATTAATATTATTGGTTTATAAAATCGGTATATATTTATTTATTCTTCGCCCTGCTAAAATGCATATTCTCGGGATTTGTAATGTGGTGGTTACCCGTTGCCTTCCACATGTTGAAGAGAAGAAAAATGAAAAAGGAAATCAACTCCTAGCCCTCGAAAACCTAATAGCGTCGGGGTCGGTAAAAAAAACAAGAATTGGCCAAGGGAGGCCGTATAGGAAGAGAAAAAGAGAAGCCTGACACAAGTAAGTGGAAGCAATGTCAGACTTAGCTCGGATAACCCCGTGGTCGCAATCCACGTACTCATCAGAAATGAGTTCCTGAGGTAAATAATTAAATAAGAAAATTAGTAATTATTAAATTAGTTAATAGAATTAGAACTTTATAAATTACAAATGTAAAATCAATATAAACATTGATATTTGAAATCGAAAAATAGAGAAAGATTCGCTTTATTATTCAAAAATGGTCCGACTGATTGTAAATCTTGTGACGATTTAAGTTCTTCTGACAGGATACTGTTGATTTGTGATATCTCTAGAAGTTGATCTCAGGCTTTGTTATGTTTTTCTATATTCATAACACCGCCTCAGAACAACTTCCAGGGAAACCAATTGCAGGAATTATCATGCCTGTCCAATAATTATCTAAAGTTGATCTTATTCGGGAAGAAGAGGTGTCTATTCGGCGCTATCATATTCTGTAGTGAATTTCTTGATTAAAGATTATTAAAAAGTTGCAAATTATGTTTAATTGTTGACAAAATTGGTATATATTTATTTATTCATCATCCTACTAAAAAGGTCCGATTGTAAATCTTTTTATTATTTAAGACTTTCTGACATGCTCCTGTTCATTTGTGATATCCCTACAAGTTACCATATACTCAGATGTATTTAAGATATTATATTTATATTCATAAATCCTCATCAGTACATCTGCCAGAGAAATCAATTGAAGGAATTATCCGGCCAGTCCAATTATTATCTGCGGTTGATCTTATTTAAGAACTAATGAGTGTCGTTTTGCAGCTATGATATTTTACAAAAAAAAATTGTTTATTGTAATATATATTAGGCCAATTTCTCATAGCTAATTATTTATAATTATTGAATTTACTCCTTTCTCCTTTTTGCCCATCGTGTTTAGAAATCTTTGAGAGAGGAGAAAAATATTTTTATTTTAGATTTTGTATCCTATTTAGCTGGCACCTTGCTTCTGCCAGGGAGAGTCTCTTTCCGGACTTTTTGAAAAATGTGCCAATCTTCTTGGCCAAAGATCAAGCGTTTTCTCTGTCATCTAGCTTTGCAGACTTATGGTCTGGACCGTCAAATTCCCATACATAGGACATCATCCTATGCTAGTTCATTCTCTGACTATTCCGCGAAGCTCTGGAATAAAATTCCTGCCAGTGTGAGGGGGGCGAAGTCGTTCCAGCGGTTTTAAAACAAAGTATTTTGTTTTATTAATGAGTCAGCAGAGGACTGGATGATGGGTGGAGTGAGGCTGAGATGTTATACATGTATTTTACATTTTTTGTTCATGCTGATCATTTTTTTGTGATATGTTTATTTTCTTGTAATTTGATTTCAAATTATCAATTAATCTTAATAATTTTTGCTTTTTTTTTAAATGTTAAATATAAATATTATGATTTTCGTACTTGTCAGTTTTCAGAAGAGAATCGAATAAAAATTATAAAAAATTTCGTAAATTTACTAATTCTCTCCTTATCAATTAAAAATATAACCGAATTTGATATCTCAAGTATTTTGAAAGATATAAGGTATAGAATTAGACTTATTTATTTTTAATTTTTTTTAATTATATTAATGTAAGAAGGTATTGCTCCAAGAAAATGTAGCCTCTGTAGTCCAGATTGAACCTTTGCATCGTGAAAAGAAGAAGGAGGATAGAAAGAGATTTCAATCAAAAGAGAGTTCGAATGTGTGTCTTGAAAGATGTAGGTTATATGGCGGTGAAAAAATCGATGAGAAAAGCGATATCCAGTTTAGATAGTAGTCATAGGGATAAAAGATTTGGTGAAAGTGTTTGTTCGATATGACTCAAATCTAATTGCGAAGGAGTGTTGAATGTTTGAAAATCCTCTGTTTATTTGCCAAACAACTTGTTATTCTTATTCGGGGAAAATGGTGTAACATATTTAATAAAATTAAAATTAAAAAAAAATTAACAGATAGATTCCACAAATAAGTATTCAAATAGTTATTCATTGAATGATACAATAAAAGAGTGTGTCTTCTGCTGGAATTATAAATTTTATTTATTTATTTATAACGAGACTATAGTTTCGTTATAAATAAATAAATAAAATTTATAATTCCAGCAGAAGACACACTCTTTTATTGTATCCTTCAATATATAAATATTCTCCTACTCTCGGCAAAAAACTTTCAATTTAAAATAGTTATTCAGTTTTCTATGTGAACTCCTCAAGATGGGGTCATAACCGAAATATATTTATATAGTCTTGCTCATAAGCATTTTGTCTTTTATTTGTGAAACTTATCTAGTAATTTATATTTTTAAATTTAAATTTTAATTTTATTGTTATTCATGGTTTTATTACTTTTTGAATTAAGCATCTTATGACTCAGGTTTTAGAAAATAAACCGAAGCAAATTCTATTATTTATTATTATATCGTAATTTATATTAAAGATATTAAAATATGCCAATGCATAAAGACTGATGTTTTCTATCCATTTCTAAAAAAAATATCTTTTAACTAATTATAATAACAATAATCTCATTTAATGAATTTCAATTGATATAGGTCAATTTAAAAAAAGGTATGTTATGTAATATTCTTCTTGATTTCTCTTTTATAAATAAAGCATTTTTATATCTGACGTTTAATAATAGGAAAATTAAGACTCTATTATATTTTATAGCGAATAAAGTCATTTAAAGAAAAGATATTAAATTTACGCTTTGGCAACAAGACTGGATTGTCACGATTTGTATTGAATTATATTGAAAAATACATAATGATGAAATAAATAATTTATTGCTAGAAAGTGAGAGATAATTCTTTTTTATAAATAATTACATTAATATAATTAGGGATCATGTTTTTATGCATTTTGGACGATTTATCGTCGAATTTTTTTAATAAAATTTATTTTCAAGAATAAATCGAAGTGAGTGTTCTCTAACATAAATATTTATAATTTTTTTGGGGCTATAATTTCGAAGAATTTGTCTTCATCTTCGGACTTTCTTATGCATTCGAGTAGGTACGTTTTTCATTTTTCTCTTGAATATGATGAAAAAGAAAAAACATAAAATTCATAAAAAAGATTATTTGAAGACCAAGAATTTGTCAAATTATAGTCTCAAACAAATAAAAATATATATATATATATATATATATATATATATATATATATATATATATATATATATATATGTATGTGCTAGTGATACATATTTAAAATATATTCACCCCACGAGTTAGCCAATTGACTCGTGTCGCTATTTTGGAATTAAAGTTTGAATCCCGAGGGGATGAACACAACCCTTCTGATATATACGTAATAAAACTGATCCATGACAACTTTGAATTAGGTGACACTTTCTCCTAATATCTTTAGAAATTTAAAATCTGCTTTCTCGGCAATTTTAACTTGTTTATGTTATATGAGTCGTCTAGTTGATATAATTTTATGGTGATAATTTTTGGTGTTTTTAAAATATCTCATAACTAAGTGATAAAATAGAAATTTGAGAGCACAGCACTATAAGAGATATACAAAAAAAGCTGCTGATAAACAACATAATTATAACAGGTAAATTTCATCTTCCTGTTTTGGTTTCTCTTTTAAAATTAAAATTAAAATTTAAAAATAAAAATTATTAGATAGGATTCACAAATTAAAGATAAATTGCTTATGTGCAAGAGTCTATATATATTTCGGGTTACGAGCCCATCTTCACGAGTTAACGTAGGTATAGAAAACTGATTTTATATATAGAGTCTTGCTCATAAGCAATTTGTCTTTTATTTGTGAATCCTATATAGTAATTTATATTTTTTTAATTTTATTAAATATGTTTCATTTAGAACTTACACCATTCTCCCTGACAAAAGTTTCTTTTTTTATTTAATTTATTTATTTATTTATTTTTAATTTAGTATTTTACAACAGACATTTAACAATAAATAAAAAACAGACTATTATTTATTATTATAAAGATAAAATATAATAATATTAAATTATTTGCATAACGAATGAGTAGTCACGTTTTATATCGAGATCTATTATATGTAATATATTATAACAAAGCCTTCATGTTATTGATATTATAATACTGATATTTGTATTTAATATGATTCAATTGAACGAGGTCACTGAATGTAAAATGCGAATAATTAAGTCTTAAGATGAAATAGAGTATGTCTTCTGCTGGAAAAATAAATTTTTTAATTTATTAATTTATTTATACGTTATAAACATGAAGGTGTGGGTGTTTTTTTGAGCATAATCTTATCATATTTTCAATTTATTTAATTTAAATGCTTTTAATTAATTTGCTAATAAACTTAAGTTTTAATTCTTCTTATGAGCTAGGGTACTGCTATCTAGCGACACTGGTTACAACAAAGGCTTTGTTATAATATATTATATTTAATAGATCTCGACATAAAACGTGACTAATCATTCGTTATGCAAATAATCTATTATTATTATATTTTTTCTTTATAATATAAAAATTCTGCTACTCTCGGCAAAAGAAACTTTCAATTTAATCCTATTAGATGTATTTGATTGTATATCAAAAGCCAGGCAACCGCACAAATGATGGGATTCTGATTGGAAATTCTTGTTTTATATTAAACCATATAAAAAAATTTATAAAGCCCTTATCAAAGATGTTATTATTATTATATATATGTTAGGCTCAAAGACCGAAAACAGTCATTGAGCAAAAAAATGTTCACAACTCGAGTCGAGATTGCATCAGGTAACGTTCAGAACTCGTTGTGGCTTTTTTAATAACCACAACGCGTATTGGTCAAATGTAAAGAGAATAGGATTATTATTTCTAATATAATCTAAGACATAGAGTATTTCACTTAATAAGAACATTGGTTTAATTTACTAATAGAAGTTTCAAATCAAAAATATTTAATTTTTCATTTTCGTGAAAAAATTCGAATTCGATCTTTCTTTCAATCTTTCAGGTACCTACCTTGAATTCAAAAAATGGAGTTAAGTATATATATATATATATATGTGTCTAATTAAAGTGTTTGCATTGAATCGCTTTGAAAGTTTATATTTTATTTTTTTCTAAAAAATTATTTCATACGTGTTAATTATAACTATAGATTGACAGTATAATTATTTTTCATGTGTTTTTATTTTGCAATTTTTTGAACAAATTTCAACTCTATATTAGACTTTGAATGCAATTTTATTATTAGTATTAAACATTTAACAATAAATGTAAAACAGACTATTATTTATTCTATAAAGATAAAATATAATAATATTAAATTATTTGCATAACGAATGAGTAGTCACGTTTTATATCGAGATCTATTATATGTAATATATTATAACAAAGCCTTCATGTTAATGATATTATAATACTGATATTTGTATTTAATGATTCAATTGAACGAGGTCAGTGAATGTAAAATGCGAATAATTAAGTCTTAAGAAGAAATAGAGTGTGTCTTCTGTTGGAAAAATAAATTTTTTAATTTATTAATTTATTTATACGTTATAAACATGAAGGTGTGGGTGTTTTTTGAGCATAATCTTATCATATTTTCAATTTATTTAATTTAAATGCTTTTAATTAATTTGCTAATAAACTTAAGTTTTAATTCTTCTTATGAGCTAGGGTACTGCTATCTAGCGACACTGGTTACAACAAAGGCTTTTTTATAATATATTATATATAATAGATCTCGACATAAAACGTGACTAATCATTCGTTATGCAAATAATCTATTATTATTATATTTTTTCTTTATAATATAAAAATTCTGCTACTCTCGGCAAAAAGAAACTTTCAATTTAATCCTATTAGATGTATTTGATTGTATATCAAATGATGGGATTCTGATTGGAAATTCTTGTTTTATATTAAACCACATGAAAAAAAAATTTTATGAAGCCCTTATCAGGGATGTTATTTTTTAATTCGAAGAAGTTTCTATATCTATAAATTATGGTATTAAACTGAATATTTGATTCGGTCCCCATTGGAATTTTATTAAGTTTTAAAGTGCTTTGACTATAATTTTCTTAGAAAGTCTCATAATACATGTAAATTATGAGTTTCGTCTCATGAGATACCCACTTGAATAATATGTAATTTTGAGACTTGGATTGAATTTCCGAAAAAGCAATAAGATCTAAAATTCACGGAAAAATTCTATATCAAATTAATAAAAGTGAAATCCAGTTCGAAAGATTATTATTTTAGAATCTTGAAATAGATTTCAAAGAGTGTCGTTGAAATATAAAGAAATATAGGTAAGTAATTTATCTTACAAATTCAAAATTAATTCTATTAAATGATTGGTTTCAATCCTTGTTTGTAAATCTTAAGAGTTTTCAGGGACTTGGACTTGAACAAAAATTGAAAACATCAATCAATTTGGAAGCAACATTTCGTTTTTTTATTGAAATTTTCTCAAGTTCGTAAATTTGTAGTTTCACGTTGAAATTAAAAAATGCATTTTCTTATTATTAGATATAGGACAGTTGATGAAAGAATATTCATGAGTAGGTATACCTACTAATAGTAAGTAAATAATTTCTAAATTATTAACAAAATTATTCAAATACTAATCACTATTCTGAATATTAACTATGAATCTTAAATAAGAGTTTTCATTGAAAACAGTAATCAATTTAAAATATTTCTAAAATTTGTAAATTTATTGTTTCATGTTGAATTTAATAAATGCATTTTTCTACTGAAATATTACAAATAGTTCAGCAGAAAATGTTAAATTAATTAAATTCAACATGAAACAATAAATTTTAAAAATTGAGAAAGTTTCAATAAAGAATTGAAATGTTACTTTCAAATTGATTGGATTGTTTTCAATTTTTCTCCAAGTCCAAATGAAGTGAATTAAAATATTATTATTAAAATAAAATTATTTTTAAATGGTATAATAGGTGGTCAAAGCAGAAAAATCTATAGAAAATAATAAGATATAAAAAGAAATCAAGCTCACCGGAGTAGGAGCAGTAAACTTGCCAAGACGAAGCTTCTGAACAGAATAGAGTGAGTTTCGAACGGACGGACCAAAACACGCACTGATCGAACAATATTCACTTGTGAACACAAAGACACACTTCCATATAATAGAGTGCGCGGACTGTGCGCTCTCTTTATATAGTTTCTTTTCCCCTCAGAGGGAATTCTAGTCCCCACTATTCTTTCTCACCTGCTCACTCTCCTCTATTCTCCCTAAGGGGGTGTGGTTTGCTTTTAAACCCCACCCAATCACATTACACCATCAAGCCATACTATATGAAGGAGAACGAAAAGGAGAAAGTCTTGTTTATTTCAGAACCGGATCTAGTTCTTTTGTCAGGGGGAGGGAGGGCAAGCTTGAATTTTCCGCTTACTCCCCTCTCCCCTCCCTCCAAATGTTATATAAAACAAGTAAAGTATGATTGAAAATAGTTAATGGGTTATAATAAACAATAATATGGTTTTATAGCGTCAAGAATAAATAATTTAAATTGGAAAGTTTTTATTTTGCCGAGAATAGCAGAGTTGTTGATTCATATAGAGAAACAAAGAGTTTTAACTTGTAAACTCCTGATGATGGACTAATTATCCGAAATATAATGAGTTTGTATAAACCTCTTTGAGTTTTATTTCATTCACTGTGAAACTACACACCCTTTACTTTATTAATTAATATCATGTTTCACCTAAAACCTACACCACTTTCCCTAAGTAAAAAAAAAAAAAGAAACAAAGAGGTTGTCCTCTCAATGATGCAAATAAACATACACGCATATATATCAAATATATTAAAAAAATACAAATCATTTATAAAAACAATCCAAAACACGTTTAATCAAAGTCAAACGTTTTGAAGGAATTTCTCCCTTTTTCAATGACAAAATTTTTTCAAAAATAAAAAATAAAAAAAAATAAAATTTATAATTTTTTCTCATTAATATATCAAAGAGAGAATGAGAAAAATTATAAATTTATTTAACATCATTATTTCAAGTTAGAAATATATAAGTTCAGATATTATTTTGACTCAATATTTGACAAAAATCACCAGCATTTGATTCGCGATTGAATCAAATGTAGGAAACATTCGATTAAGAAAAAAAGTTGGTTTCTCTAGAATTTAGAAAGCAGCACTAAGATATTAAATATTTTTCAATTAGAATGAAAAATTCCGAATACGCAATGCTGGCTAACCATTCTACTAATCTTAAACACAATTTTGACTTTTCTAATCCCAAAATTTTAGATAAAGAATATATAATTGGAAAAAAGATTAATTTTGGAAATGATCGAAATTTTAAATAATAAAAATTCGATTAATAAAAGGTCAGATATCTTAATAAAAATAAATGAATATTCTTTTTTTTTCTATATGCTGGCGAGTTTACACCAGACAAATGTTCACCTCCGCCATTTTTCCCCTGTTGCCCTTCAAATGACATTCACCTCAAAGCAGACGAGACGGACTTGAAGCAGACGACATCGTTTTACGATCTTTTTTAATGGATCCGGTTTCACAATTGTTATTCAAAACAGAACGTGCTTAAACCTTAGAATAGGATTCTTTCTAAATAAAAAGAATAAATGGAAGCGAAAACATAAAAGTTTTCCATTACATGCATCGCCTTAATTTATTTCTTCTTTTCCAGACAACAGACATTTCCATTATCTACGCCCTGAGAACGCGTTCTTTATTGCTTATATGAACTCCTCTTATTGGCTTCTGAGTTAAACCTTTTATAGCCGACAATTTTCTCTTGCTTCGTATGTTGAATTAGCATCTTACTAATTATAATAAAACGAATTTACCTACGTATATCAAATCTGGCATTTCGACTTGAGAAATAACAGAATGAATATTTCTAATAAAGAAGATAGATAATGAAGGTCAAACCTTCGAAAATATAGCCTCTAACAAATATATAATATATATATAATAGGGTTTATATAAGGTTTGACATATATATATATATATATATATATATATAAAATAGATATTCTTTAAATTAACGTAATTCGATATATCTAAAAAAAATATTGGGGGTTTGATTTCATTGGGAGAGAAATTTAATTGATAAGATTTAATTTGCCGAGAGTAGCAGATCTGATTGATTCATAGGGAGACATCTAAGCTGTTCAAGCTTGATGATTCAAATATTATGTAACACGGGAAGTGGGGTATTAAAATTGTTATGGTGTGGTTGGTTATTTGTTATGATCTGTTACATTTAGGGAGGAGGGGTTAAAAAACGCGTTATTTATTACTTGAAAGTTTTTTTTTAATATATGTTTGACTGCTTAAGTATATATATATATATATATAAAATTAAGGTTTTGTCTGTACATTGTTCGAAATCGCTTTAAATTTTGGATGTACACGTTTCAAACCAAGTAATCAAAGAAAACACCTTCAACAAAATTCCTGTCTGCCTGTCTGTCTGTTTTCTACCTGACCGCGTAATTTCCTTAGGCCCGGTTGTATGTCGCAAAGTAAATGCTTTTTACCACTAACCAAGGTAGATGGTAAATGGAGCCACTGGGATGGCCAATCAGATGACAGCCACTGAATATGCCTGTCATCTGATTGGCCATCCCGTGGCTCCATTTACCATCTACCTTGGTTAGTGGTAAAAGCATTTACCTTGCGACCTACGCCGGGCCTATATATACTTGGCATAAAAACGTCTGGAGATATTCTTATGAAATTTCGTATTTCGATCAGATGTCTTCTAATTTAAAATATAAGCTATAGAGTATTTTGATATTTTGACCCCAAAGGAGGGTTTTGGTTTTGGGTGGTCAATAATAGAAATTATAAAATAACACCTATACTTTTATATTAACTCTACGGGAAATTCTATCAGAAGCTTTCGAAACTTTCGAACCGAATATTCTCTTTTGGTGAAAATGCTATTTGATTATTTTATAGTCAAATTTATAAAAAAACGAATTTCTTTCCATGTCACACTACATTGTTAAAAAAATTGTAAATTTACAATATTAAAAAAAAAGAATATTTTTTTTATTTTTCGTCGAGCATGAAAATGTGTTAATTTAACATATTTTCAAAAAGGTCACCAAAAATCAGCTTGATTAAAAAAATTTTTAGATGTCGCTCAAGATTTTTAAAGATTTTCAAAATGGTTGGAGATTGAATTTTTTTCTCGTCATGTTATTATTGCCTACGTTGAAAATTATAAATATTAGGAAAATTTTAAGTTTAATTAAAATATTTATTTTCAACGTAGGCAATAATAGCATGACGAGAAAAAAATATATTTTTTACCATTTTGGAAATTTTTTAAAATCTTGATCGACTTCTTAAGATGTTTTAATTGAGCTGATTTTTGGTGAGGATTTGAAACATGTTATATTGGTAACATATTTTCATGCGAGACTAAAATAAAAATATTCTTTTTTTTAATATAGTAAATTTACAATTTTTAGTAATGTAGTGGAAATGAAAATAAATTCGTTTTTATATAAATTTGACTATAAAATAGTCAATCAAATAGCATTTTCATCAAAAGAGAATATTCGATTCGAAAGTTTCGAAAACTTCTTATAGAATTTCCGTAAGTATAAAAGTATAGGTGTTATTTATATTCCATTATTGACCACCCAAAATAAAACCTTTTGGGTCAAAATATCAAAATACTCTATTAGCTCATATTTTAAGTTAGAAGACATCTGATCGAAATACGAATTTCATAAAATACTCCAGCCGTTTTATGCCAAGTATTACTAAGGAAATTACGCGGTCAGGTAGAAAACAGACAGACAGACAGACAGAATTTTGTTGAAGGTGTTTTCTTTGATTACTTGGTTTGAAACGTGTACATCCAAAATTTAAGGCGATTTGGAGCAATATACAGACAAAACCTTAATTTTATATATACGAGGGGTGAACCGCGATCTAATATGCTGTACACCTACTTCCACTTGTACTTCCAAATATTTCCAAGTACTTCCAAAATACTTCCAAAGAGGTGTACACCTTCGAATCGCGGACACCCCTCGTATATATATATATATATATATATATATATATATATATATATATACTTAAGCAGTCAAAATAATATATTTAAAAAAACAACTTTAAAGTATTAAATAACGCGTTTTTAACCCCCCCCCCTAAATGTAACAGATCATAACAAATAACCAACCACACCATAACAATTCCAATACCCCCCTTCCCGTGTTACATAATATTTGAACCATCTTATTAATCTGCCATTTTTGATGTTTTTAAAAAGAATTTTAACTTTTCTGTCAATAAAAAGATAAAACTGTTTTTCGCGAGCTTTAACTTCTGAAAATGTTCGTATAACTTCTATTAATATTAATGTTTTTAGCTACTGCATTTTCACTGGAAAGGATTGCCCCCTTCGGAGGTCTCCTATGGTCAGAGGCTCGGACAGTCTCTCCCCTCTGCCTCGGTTCGCCCCTGGTCTAACTTTGTCAAGGGAAAGGTATTAAACAAATAAACACTTGTTTCAAGAAATAAATTTTGAAAAATTTATTATATTTAGAATTTATTATTTGGTGGCCTGTACCACGTAACTCAGCCCACCCCCCCCCTTCCTACACACCATCCGAAAAATTTATAAAAAAGCGTATCGATTATAAAAAAATTTCAGATTTTTTTAATTCAAAAAAATGGAGTTAACTATATATATATATATATATATATGTGACTAATTAAATTGTTTGCATTGAACCGCTTTAAAGTTAATATTTTATTGATAGAGATTTTCTTTAGGAGACGGACTGGTATAAATATGTAATTGGATGTTGATGAAAGCAGTCCACGGTGGTTGTAAAAAATAAGACTATAGAGGTTTTATTATTTTACATTTATTTGTTAAACCGACGTTTCGGAGATTTATTCTCTCCTTCTTCAGGGTCAACAAAAAGTCAATGAACTACTTTCATTGACTTTTTGTTACCCTGAAGAGGTAAATCTCCGAAACGTCGGTTAGCTAGTAAATGCATAATAAAACATCTATAGTCTTATTACCTCCGTGGACTGCTTCATCAACATCAATTACATTAATATTTTATTTTTTTCTAAAAAAAATATTTCATACGTGTTAATTATAACTATAGATTGACAGTATAATTGTTTTTCATGTGTTTTTATTTTTTTAACATATTTCAACTCTATATAAGAGACTTTGGATGCATTTTTATTATTTGTATTACAATTTAGTTAGCTTGTGTTAAGGAGAAGTAGACGCTTTGATAAAACTCTTACTATACTTGATTAATAGAAAATTCTTTATTTCGTGTCTGAGCTTGTTTCAATGTCTCCAATGGATATATGGACTTGTCTCGACATGTATCCGGGATTATTATAAAAGTGCCCAAGCTTATATTTCGCACCCTTTTATTTCTATACCAGAGTGAGACATTCTACCCCAATTGCATTTCAGAGAATTTATTATTTTTTTAATTTTTATCTTTAATTGTTTTTAAAATATTTTCAATGAAAGAAGGGGATTATTTTTTCGAAATTTCGTTAGATTCTTTTTATTTGCTTTTAAGGAAAGAAAAAATTTATCGAATACATTTTTTTAATTAAATAATTATATACAATGAATTTATTTTTATTAGGAATATTTTTTAATCAAATAAATAAGTATTAACAGATATTTATTATGGGGTGTTCATTTTAGAAAATCAATTAATAATTTATTTTTTCTAATAAAATTTCTTCGGTAGGCTTGCAAGCTAAAGTCTGCTGGGCGTGTTTAATTTTATAAAACAATTCCAAATCAAAATGATTTAATTTTTTATTTTCGTAAAAAAAATTCGAATTCGATTTTTATTTTTTCTATTTATCAGGTAGCTACCTTAAATCCAAAAAATTGAAAATCTCTCTCTATATGTATCTGCGTGTGTTATGAAATAAAATATAAATTTTTTGGCACTAGAACGAACTGAACGATTCTGCTTTCTTAACTAGTGATAAGAATGGGGAATCCGGACCGACAAAAAATAATTATGATTTTACGTTTTTGAATTATCGTGAATTAATTAATTAATTAATTAATTATGTGTGATTTAACTAAAAATTCAAATCTAATTGAATCGGTCATTTTAAAAAGGGTCACCTCCATTTTATCACAAAATTATTTTTTTTAAACGGGCTATCTCTCGGAGTTGGTTCACTTTTCAAACTAAATGGCAAAACATTCGACCCTGCATAGCTGTTTAGGTGGCTAGAAATGACTCGTTTTTAAATGTAATACATGAATGAACAGACTCAGAGAAATAAAAGAATAAAGGATGTTACAAAATATTATATAATATTATAATTTAAATTTATTTATCAGATTTGTTAAATCTTTTCACAATTAGACAAAAGTCATAAGAAAAATTATTTCTATACGAAAATTATTAATAGAGTAAGATCCCAGCGACCCCAGGCCTACGTCATAGTAGTCAAGAACCTAAGATTTTTTCGAAAGGCGTGTACTATAGTAGGTTAGAACATATGGGCCAGGGGCGGGGGGTTGCCAGATAACAGTTACCTAAGAGGTGAATAAACGTTGCTCAACTAGTTCATAGTATCAGGTAGTACCTAGTACTGGGGTCGCTGAGATCTTGGGCTATAAGAAAAATGGGGGGGGTTGGCAGAATACAGTTACCTAAGAGTTGAATAAACTTTGCTCAACTGCTGCAGTATCAAGTAGTACCTGGTACTGGCGTCACTGGGATCTTGGACTTGAAAAATGGGGGGGGGGGTTACTAAAATTTTTAATAAGAAAAATGCGTAGTAAACGTATTGATTGAGAAAGAAAGAACTTTCGAAATTAAAATCAGGTACACAAATGATTCTACTTATTTTTGTATTATTTTTGAAGACTTCGAAAACATTGTGAATTTATTTGAAAAAAAAAATAATTCCTGTTAAAAACAAGTTTAAAAAGTAAATTTTAAAAGTATATAATGTTTAGAGAAGTTTAGTACTTACAATAAATTTAATTTCCGAAAAAGTAGAATGAATTTGAAAACAATTCTCTTTTTTATTATTTATTGGCATCGGGTACTAAATTTAAAAAAAATTTACTAATATTTTTAATAAGAATAATGCATAGAAAACGTTAATATATAGTTAAGAAAGAAATCATTTTCCAAATGAAAAATCAGGTACACAAATAATTATTTTAAATAATTAAGATAATTGATTCTACTTATTTATGAATACGTCGAAAACATTGAAAATTTATTTGCTAAAAAATATTTCCTATTAAAAACAAGTTTAAAAAGTAAATTTTAAAAGTTTATGATGTTTAAAGATGTTTATTAAGTAATTTTTTTATATATTTGTTAAAAATGTGGAAAAAATCAATCGGTTCTATATGGAGATCAAACATGAACATTTTACTCTCCTTCGAAAATCACGAAATAAAAATATCAAATAAGATATTAAAACATATTTTAGCAATCGGACCTCTAACTAAATATGACTAAAACTAAATAGGATTAAATAATTAAAATTATCATGAAATACAAAATTATATTAATCATGTTAAATTGAAAAAAAAAATACTTATGTGCTGTCTAAATGGGCTATGTTCCTGAGGGCAATAAATAAAAAAAAATGTTAAAGTTTTAAGTTTAAACCTAGGGGACTTTTAATAGAACGCTTCAAGTTTCTAATCAAAATTGTCAAATAGTATTATTTTGGATTAGATAATTTTTTCAATAGATGTAATTCGAAATCTACTTAAGATAAAAGAACTACTTAAAATAGTGAATAAATCAGAAAGAAGCTCACCAGAGAGAGAGAGAGAGAGCAGATATGTTGTTCCCAGGTCGAGAGAGGGGGTCGGAGAGAACGTTGTATGCACAACCTAAGCTAAACTAATTTCGCCGTCGCCGCTCTATCCCCACTAGTATTCATTTCCCCTATCTCCCACTAAAAAAAACAGCCAATCAGAACTGTTCACGCCCAGAGGCACCAAATGGGGGCTCAGACCCTTGGTCGCGAGCTCTGAAGGGGAAAATAAATTTTTCGAAATTAAAAAAAAAAAATAATAATGAACAAAAAAATGTTAATATATAATTAAGAAATAAGTAATTTTTTGAATAAAATCATTAGTGATAAAATAATAAATTGAAATCCTATAGCCGATAAGAACTGCGCACGTACAAAGGCACCAAATGGGGACTGCGGCCCTGAACGAGGCTAGCGAAGGAAGGCTAGCGACTAAAAAAATAACATATTTTTTAAGAGTTTAATAAATTATTATAAAAAAAATATACTTTAGCAAATATTTAATCAAATGCGGTGGGGGCTACCATAAGGTCAAGCCCCCGGGTTCGAATAAGTTTTGGTGACTACTCATGCCTATACAAATTATAGACAGGGATTACCCCAATCAGGCCCGACAAGAGGGGGCAGGGAGTGGTAGTTACCCCCGGGCGGGTCCCGAAATGGGCCCGGCTCTATCACTGTTAAATAAATTTTTGTACTACTAAAATCTATTACTTATTAGATATAAATAAAAATATAAAATAGAAAAATTAGGTAACAAAGCATATTAAGTTACTGATTTATTTATTTATTAAATAATTAAATATTTTACAAATTTAAACATTTACTACTTTTTTTTTGTCCCGGCATTGAGGGGCCCGCTGGTTTGATTTTGCCCCAAGGCACGTAAGAGCTCTCTACGGTCCTGACACCAAATGCCACCCAGTGTTGGATTCGGCCTAATTTAAAGGCCAAAATTTTATTATTAGTTTTTGTGTTTTCTAATTTTAAATTTCTTCAAAAGTTTCAATCATTAATAAGTTTTCCTATTTAAATTTCATGGTATTTTTTTTTAAATTATTCCTCTACAGTGGTGTTTCTATCAAAGTGAAAATTGATCGTTTTGTAATTTTTCGAAATTTATAAAAAAAAAATAATGAATAAAAAAGCAGCACTGAATTGTATTTGACAGGGACAAAATTAGAACAAGTGGGCTTTGGTATTGGCGTCATCACGTTGATAGATGTCCACGTGTCGTGGTTTGCGTGGATGAGCCCTGCGTGAGGCGATTCAGTCAGCAATACATGGCGAAAAAAG